>CM046671.1:52930788-53133288 GCA_025594165.1 Tamias sibiricus | reverse complement strand
TAAATTAATTCAGACTAAAATATTCACAGCTTACATACAACAATTCCTCAAAACCTTTGAACATTTTTTCTTAATTTAGCCCTCTTATATGCCAACATAGTGCTTTGTTAGTGTTTGCCAAAACCCTTGTTAAATAATTGATCATATACAGTTATTTATCTTCTTCATTTCTCACTAAAATTATTTTCTAACAGATGAGAAATTATATATATTTTTCCATTGGTTTAATCTGAATAAATAGCATAATCTTGGTTTACTGTACTCTATTAGTATTTGTCATACAAATGAGAATGATTTTAATATAAACAAAATAAAAACATATATTATACTTTATATTCTATTAACAGTTTAACATGCTTAAAGGTCACACATTGTAGCCAGGATCATAGTAACAAGATACAGCAAGATGAAACTTCCAGTAGTTTAAATAGCTATTTGAGTTTCACAATGTACCAGCGGTAACAAACAGAATAGGTTGCCTTCTTACACAGATCTCATTTTAACAAGTATTAAAAAGTATAATTAAGATTTACTGGGGCTGGTGTGTAGCTTATTTTAACATAGAGACATATATAAAAAGAGAAACAGTTTTACAAATAAAATATATTTCAGTTTAATCTATCACATTTTATATAACATATTTATAAAAATAAATAAGCTATATATTCATAAACATGAATATATGTATTAATATGACATTAATACTATTACAGAACTAATGCATTATAGTATAATTTTATATTTATATATCCATCTATTATAATAGAATTAATTTTATTTTATTTATTACATGTGGAATGTGGATAATGTATCATATAATTGAATATATACATTTATGTAGAACATATAAGACAAATTGAGAAATGTTGCACAGTTTTTTAATTTTTTAATTTCCTTTTGATAGCATTTGTCTCCTTTGTTTGGACATTCTCATGAGATAGCTAACAAATTATTGTTCTTCTAGTTTTCTTATTTCCATTTTAAGCATTAAAAAGTTACAAGAGAGGGGGAAGGAGGGGAGGGAGAAAGGAAGTGTTGGTGAGTGAATGTAGGCCAAATTATATTTTTGTATTGTGCGCAAGCATGCATATGTAACACCAAATATCATCATTATGTACAACTATAATACACTGATAAAATATGTGGAAAAAGAAAAAGGCAAGATTACTAATGGTAATTATTAAAAGTCGTTCTCTGATATCTGATTCTTGATTCCAATAACAAGAAGGAGCAAACTTATTTCAACCTACTAACACTCTTTTAATCTAACGTTTCTCAAATGTATTAATTCATCAGATTCTGGTTGTAACCCCTGAAACCACCACTCTAAACATATAGCATGTACCTAAGTTTTAGCTGACACCACTTTGGGAAATTCTGCTTCAAAGTTATTAAATCTCTAAGAGTAAAGGTAAATTTCTCAAGAAACACTGCCAGAGAATCTCAGGGATTTTATCTTTTGAGTTTTGAATTAGGCTACTATTGAACTTTCATAAAGCTTGATTTCCAGGCCTCATTTTCTAAACTCATTTTTTTTCTGGAAAATGAAATGCCACTGAACTGTCATTTGAACAAAAATCTGATCTTTCATTTTTTTTTTTTTTCATACTGAAAGCAGAAGAGATTAAGTAGTGTCATTCCTTTCTTTTTTTTCCTTTGAATATGTTAGTTTTCTTTCTATGGGAAGATCTGTGAGCTCCTTAAGATATTGTTATTTCTTTTTTCTAATTATCTTATATAAAATATAAATCCTAAATTTAAAAGAAAAGAGAATTTTAAAGTTAGTAAGGTTTTATATGCGTGGAGTGACATTCACTAATTTCAAATAATTGAGAATAGTGTACCCTGAATTAGTTTCATACAAGTTTAAGTCGTAACTTTTCTTTTAGAATATGTATTTTAAATTATATAAGCTGCAAATTGTGGCAAATTATTTATCAATAGATTACAAGTACAGGTACCATTCTGCCTACATTAATAAATGAATATTTTAAAATGTCAACTTTAATATAAATCAAATGACTCTATTAAATGATTTTTAAAAAAATATTTGAAATTAGATTATATTCTTAGACACTCTAATCACTCTTATTTACAAAATTATTTTCCTTTATAAGCAGAGTAGTAGATTAAAGATGCCACAAATTCTTTGATAATATTTTTATGAGGAATTATCAAGAAATGCTTATTCTGCAGGAAATCACGCTACCTGAGAGAAATTCATCTACATGAAGAAGTCAAGGTGCTGCTGTAACAATGCTTAAAAATCATGGAATTGGATTTGCAGTGGGTGGTGGGAGTAGGCTGGGAGAATTTCGAGACTCATAATAGTAAAAGCCTAGATTGCCTTCAGTAGGTTGCAAGAAGAAATGTGAATGCAAAGGCTTTTGCTAGTGAGGGTCTTGATGGAAGTGAGAACTTTGTGCTTGAAAACTGTAGAAAAAAAAAAGAACTTGTTATATAGTTGTAGAATGCAGAATGCAAATTGTGTCTTGCAGTTAGGTGGAAAACAGAACTTATAAGCAATGAATGTAAGTGTGCAGCTCGAAAGTTTTCAAGTTTGGAAGATATTGTTCACAGTAAAAAGGAAAAGACAAATGGAGTAAAAAAAAAAAAACTGTTCAACAAAAAAGAAACTAGAACTTGATAATTTGAGAAATTTAGTCTATTCAGATGGCAAAAAGACTTCAAAATTTAGAGATAGCTTCAGAAAATGTGATATAGAGAAGAAAATGAATGTGTGGTACATGATGTCTTCTTAACACAATAAAGATCACTATGTCAGGTACCCTGTCACACAGAAGGCTCTTCAAAGGCATTAACAGTGACTCACAGATCCCCAAATCACATCAGAGACTCCAGGCATTTAAAGGACAGTGCCCCCCCCCCCCCCCACTCACCTCAGCAAAAGCTAAAAGTGGAGAAAACATTATCATAGAAAGATGTGCACAGAAGTCCTTCTATTAAAGAAAGCTCCCCTGTTGAATTTGGGCAAAACCCACAATTTTCTTGAGAAATTTTTATCATCAGAATAACTGAGAGTTTAAACAGAACAGCAGAAGAACATGAAAGAATTAATTCTGGATCAGCAAATTTCTACTGACAAGAAGCAGTCTGATGAAACCACTCAGGTGCAAACCTGTGCCAGCTATCATATAAAGGGAAGCATAACTCAGAAGGCAGATTGAGAGCTCCTGGGAATGAACTTAAAGACTTATGGGTAGAAGGGGAGGGAGGCAGGGAGGAAGAGTCTCTGACCTGGACACTTTAAGGAGTTTGCCTGGCTAGATGTCAGGATAACTTTGGACCAGTGACTCCTCCCCCCAACCACTTAGATTTCTTCCTTTTTGAGCCACAATGCCTGTAATTGTCATATCTGCTCTACCATGGTACATTGGGAGTTTTGTGAGCAGACAGGTTTCATTAGTTTCATAGGCCTATCAATGGTGAAGAATTGTGACTGGAGCCTCATCTGTTACCTGATGTGTATTACCCTGATGACCAGCTTTGGAGCTTTGAACTAATGAGATATAAGATTTAGAGGTTAGTACTTGTGTGGATTAGGATGAGATTTTGGACTTTGAGTTAATGCTTTAAGATGCCCTTTGAGATATTGAGAAAAGGGTGACTTTATATTTTATTTGAGATAATGTAGATAATGGATCAAGGGACAGAGTGGAGTAGGCAGAATGCTGGTCTTCAGTTCTTCACTGAAGAACTGGTATCATGTTCATGGTAGATTACCTGGTAAATGGACATTGTAGTTGGAATTGAAGTTACCATGTCAGTTTACTAGGTTGCTGTAACAAATTAACACAAATTGTACGGCTTCAAATGATGGGAATATTTTATTTTCTACTGTTGGTTGCCAACTGTCTGAAGTCAAGATTTTGGCAGGACCATGGTCCCACTTAAAGTTTTAGGGACTATGGGGTCCTACTGAAGGTTCCTTCCCTTTCCTAAGGTTCCAGTGGCTGCTCGAAGTCTTTGGTATAATTTACTTTGCAGCTGCCACTCTTCAAATTCTCCCTCAGTTGTTTCATAGATTCCTTCTTTCTGTGTCTGTCTGTGTCTGTGTTCTCTGACTCTTCTTCTTATTACACCTGCTCCACTGGATTTGGGGTCCCACTAATCCAGTATGACTTCATCTTAACTTTGCTAGTTAAGACTGCTCATGCTGCCTTAATGAAATGACTGATGGCTTAAACAGCAGCCATTTATTTCTTACAGTTCTGGAGGCTGGAAAGTCCCACAGCAAGGTGACAATAGATATGGTAGCCTTCTAGGGCCATTCTTGCTACCTTGCAGACTGCTGCCTTCTGGCTGTATTCTCACAAAGAAAGAGAGAAAGAGCTCTGATATTTCCTCCTCTTAAAAGATGCTAATCCCATTATGGGGGACCCATCCTGGTGACCATATCTAAGCCTAATAGTTCCAAAGGCCTTACTCTCAAATTCTAATACCCTGTGTATTAGGGCTTCAACAAATGAATTTGGGAGGAGAACAAACATGCAGTCCATATGAAGACCTATTTTAAATATGGTCATATCTGGGAGTTTGGAGTGGACATGAAATTTGGAGGGACATAGTTCAACCCATTATAGGTACTAATCAGTTTACATTAAAATAGGAAGATTTTCTGAATTGTCTGGATGGCTCATTGTAAATTCAGAAACACAAACGTTAGATCTGTCTCATAGTTAAGAGTAGTAAAGCAAGTCTGAAAGATTTAGCAGAAGGGAAAATTACATTCTAAGTTCCCATTTGAACAAAACTGCATTTGTGCAAAAAGCTGAATAAACTTGAAATTATATTCTCCCATAAAGCCTACAAGTAAGACTTCAAGTCAACAACAATCTATACCATAGCCTCCCTCGAAGTTTGACCTATGGAAAAATGGAATGATAAATGCATACATGCTATACTGTGAAATATATGATCATACTTCCATAGAAGCAACAGAAAACTGATACATTCTTCTTCATAGAATTATTACTTTTTAATAAACAATATAGTAGATTAAAGATGGACCCATGTTCTGTCTGGAATGCGCATTAATGTGTTCTCAATGGAATGCTTGTTTTGAGGGAAATTGACTCCATCTTAGAAGGCTGCACTGAAATGATCAAATGGGGAAATAATAAACCACATAAAGATGCTCAGGAGAATGAGAAACCATATTAAAAGAGAAGTTAAAGAGCTTTGAGAAGTTGGAAATAAAAAAGATGGTGTCATCTTAGAAGTAGAGTCTTTTTCCTTAGTAACTTCAGCTCTTCCAGGCAAATGAGTCATTGCTGATTGAGTCTGAGCCTTTCTGAATTTATTACTTGGAATATTATAAGCAAAATCATAGACTGTCTTAGCCCCCTGAGTATTGAGGACTTTGTTTTGCAGTAGATCGTAAGAACAAATCCTTCTTCTGTTCCCCCACCCCCAAGCAATTAATGTCATCTGAGTCTATGCTCACAGTCTGTACTGCATTTTTACATAACATAAACCATCTGTGCTTGTCTGCTCCTTTTAGAGGTGTACACTATTTGAGTTAACTAAAGTTGTTTCTACTTATATAAATTTCTTTGGGAGACAATGTCGAGAGAATCTGTTGGGAGATAATTCTTCATAATTCTAGCAAATATTCTGAGCAAAGGATACTGAAAGAACTATTGCATAACAGAAACTTTAGAAGTTAGAGATAGTGTCTGTCTGTGAATACAGACACTTGGGCATATTTTAAGGCATTAAGTTCTTTCTCTTCTTTCCATGGAAGCATTTGTTTACATTCCAGGGAAATAATTGCAGGGTACCTTCCTCTACTCCCCTGAGAGAGATTTGCTTCATAGGAAATTTCTCTTTCCCTGGAGATGAGTATGGATGGAAGTACTTGATGGTCTATTCAGGGTTGCTCTCTTTTGGTGCAACTGCCTGCACAGGAAGGGTAATATCTGCTGCCCCATGAGTACTGACGCTATGGAAATCTACACTAAATTTTTCCAAGAGTAATGAACTGCCTGCCTGATGGATGCAGGAAGACTCTTTGTATCTTCTATCAGAAAATAAATATGAAACTGTAAAGGATTACTTGTTAGGTTGCAAATGGGTAACATCTTACAAATTTCACTGTCTCTGACTTAATGTCAATGTAGCCCAGGATATTACAATTGACTAAGTCAATATATTTCTAGCTGCATTGCCTCCTTACATACTGACCCTTTTAAAATCATTTTTCTTCACAATAGAATAAGTTTTAAGAAAGAGAAAAAGAAAAGAAAGTAAATTTTCAACATCTTGCATATTTTCAATAATCAAAACCATAACCCTAACCTGTGTTTTGCAGTTGGTCCCTTTACACTGCCTGCCTTTTGAACTTGCTCTTACACTGCAGTTCTCTTTATCCTCCATGCCAATCATCACATGAATTTTTTTTTTTATTTCTCAATTCAGCATTTTTCCTGTCACATACTATAGACACTGTTTTTAATAAGCTGTTATCACTGTAGAATGCTCCTTTTCTTCTATTTTCTTTAATTTTAATTCAGAAATATTGCTTAAATTGTGTGGTATCCTGCATCATTCCTTCAGGAAAGTATTTTCAGATAATTCCTCTCCCCCCACCCCAGTCTGTTTTGGGGCTGCTATTGACTGGATAACTTATCAAAAGACAAATTTTGGTAAGTCTATGATCAAGATGCTGCTACATTCAGTATCTGGTGTCTGGTGAGGACCTGTTTTCTGGTTCATAGATTTACTTTTTTTTTTTTCCTGTGTCCTCACATAGTGGAAGCAGCAATGATATCTCTGGAGTCTCTTTTTTCTGGACACAAATCCCATATAGGAGAGGTCTCCTCCCATGACTTCATCACCTGCCCAAGATCCCATCCCCAAACATCATTACATTGGGGATTAGTGTTTCAGTGTATGTATTCTGGGCCACACAAACATTCAGACACTAGTACCCTGTTATTCATTAAAATTAATTCATCTCCTTTATAGAAATTACTGTGGATGCAATTATATATTTAATTTTGTGGTTATTTGATCTCTTCTTTCTTCAGTAAGCACTATGAGTGTAGGTAAATTGTCTTTTTCTCCTTATTTACCCTGCCACAAACTTGACATGTGTCAATTGTATTATGAAACTCTTTCTTTTCTTTAATTAATTTTTGTTTTAATTAGCTATATATGACAGTAGAATGTATTTATGCACTTTGATATATCATACATAGATGAGATATAATTTTCATTTTTATGAGTGCACATGCTGTAGGATCACATTAGTCATGCAGTCACATATATACATAAAGTAATAATGTCTGTTTCATTGTACTATCTCTCCTATCCCCACATCACCTCCCCTCCCCTCCCTTTCCTTCCCTCTACCTAATCTAAGGTAACACTATTTTTCTCTAGTGCTCCCTGCCTTATTGTGAATTAGCATCCTCACATTAGAGAGAACATTTGGCCTTTGGTTTTTGGGATTGGCTTATTTTGCTTAGCATGACATTTTGTAACTCTATACATTTACTGGCAAATGTCATAATTTCACTCTTCTTTAAAGCTGAGTAATATTCCATTGAGTATACATACCACATTTTCTTCATCCATTCATCTATTGAAGGACACCTAGGTTGGTTCCATAGTTTAGCTATTGTGAATTGAGCTGCTATAAACATTGATGTTGCTGCGTTACTGTAGTATGCTTATTTTAAGTTCTTTAGTGAATAAACAAATTAACGAATCATGTCTCTCCATTAAAAACATCAACAGAATTTTCTAGAAATTCAGTGAATTAGACAAAGGGGATTGAAGGGAATTGAGGGGAGGATAGGAAAAGGAAAGATGGTGGAATAAATCTGACATAAATTTTTATGCACAAATATAAATATACCACAGTGAATCCCTACCATCATGTACATCCACAAGAATGAGGTCCTGATTAGAATAAGATATATTCCGTGAATGCCTAATTATATTGAAATAGATTCTATGCCATGCATAACTAAAAAGAACCAATAAAAATATTCCCTATGTCTACCATCAAAAAGCTAAATAACATACACTGTATCAAAATTAACAAAAAGTAAAAATCACACTTACTCTATTACCTTAGTTTTTAATATGACTGGTAATAAAGTCGCCAGAAAACAACCAAGAAATGTGTCAATGAAGTACACCTTAATATTTCACCTCTCTGCCATATTAGAAAGCCCTATATAATTCTCCTTGACCAGTGAACCTCAAAAAACACACAAAAAAGAAAATATCCAATAAAGTACAATACAAAGATCATAATAAAAAGGGCAAAGTATTAAAAGTCATTAGTCCAAATTCTCTACCTGTGTGATTATCTGGCCTTCTGTTTTTTATGACTCTGCATTCTCACTTAATATGGTATGAATCCCTTCACAGCAACACAATAAGGAACAGGTTTTACAATGTACAATAAGGCTGAAAATGCAGCATCTCATGAACTCAGAAATTCATGCTCATAAAGTTAGAGTGATACAGTAGAAGATTTATTAATCCTCCAAAAGTGAAGTAAAAAAGAGTTTTCCTAATAGAAATTAGCAGGCTGGATAAAGGACAAATTTTACCCAGTCACCTGGGCTTTCTCACCATATATTATACCAATGTTCTATATTTTTCCCCTAATTTGCTACCTGCCCCATTTTCTTCATCTCTAAATTAAAATTGTTGACCAACACATTTATAAAATGAATATTATGGAGTCAAACTTGATTCTCTTTATATCATGAGGAATGTATTCCAAAAAAGAAATCTAACAATATTAAATCTAAAAGGGGATATTTAAATAATATATGATGCTTTCAAGATATTACATTCTTACATGAAACTTTCCCACTGTAGGTTTATGATGTCCTAATACTTCAATATTTGGCTTTAATTTTTGAATTATGTGAGAAATGTGTATAAAAAGACATCATAGATTATCAGGTAGATTAAGTGAATACCCAACCAAATCTGGGTTAGTTGTTTATGATTTAAATCTATAAAGTTTGGGTAACATTTGCCTGAATAAACTAATTTTCCTATATTATTTCTCCATTTACATCCTTTATATTTTTGTTATTGTTATATGTTTTACCAAAGTGATATTATTTTGTTTAAAAATATTTAGAAAAATGCATATACACTCACTTTAAGAACAAAATAGAAAAGAAGAAAGATACATTTATGACACTGTAAACTTTTATAAAGGTAGTAGGAAAGAAAAAAGAAATGAATTCATATAATTTGTGATGGATGATAAAATTTGTCAGTAGTATTTGATATTGTAGTCACATAGCTCTATAACTTGAATCATTGAATTCTATTTTTCTACAGAACTAAAAAATAGATGAGAAAAAGAATATTCTACACTGCTGATTCACCTTGCCATTTTCCTTTCATTCTAAAAAAAATTTAGGTCATTATAAGAAAATGACAAATACTCTTATTTGTAGTTTTTTTAAATTCATTTGTATAGTTTTAAATTTAAAAATTCCATATATCTCCACTACTGGTATTTTTATAGTCATTGCATTTTGAAATCCTCTGAATGTTAAAGTATTTATTACAACTAATGTAATAAAAATGTAAACATTCATAGAGAACTTAATTAGCCAGTAAAAATATTTATACTCTCCTTTACAATCCACCTACCTCTCTTTCACTGTATTAATGTATATAGAAATAAAAATGTATGGCTATGGCACTTGTAAGCATTGTAATTGAGGACATTTCAACATTAAAATATAAAATATAAGTATAAAGAAAGCAAAGGAATCTGAAATGCAGTTTTATAAACATTAACACAGTATCCGACTTCTGTCCAATTCTTTGCTTACTTGTGTAGTGGAAGGTGTTTGCAAGAACCCTACCCGTGGTTTTCATTTTCTACCCTCTTTGTTAGTGTTTACTTGAACTTCTTCCAGAACCTCTACATGTTTGCAATGTACATATCTTCCTTTCCAAATTCTAATCACCCCTTGAGTTCCTAATGTGCCTTTCTAAAGCGTGTTGATATCAGTCTACAAACCATCTCATAAGTAACTTTAGTTGATATATCAAAACTCTTCTCAGTAGCTCTCTCCTTTTCCAATATAGACTTCTCCTTTTTGAATTCTGTTTTTTAAGAGTATTATCATTTATACATTTCATTTACCTTAATAGCAGAAATAAGTTGAATTATAGCTCTTGTTTATTATATCCATAACCAGTTCTTTAACATTTGCCATATTAATAATTTTATATTCAGTTATTCCATTCATTAATTGATCTGAGTATATATTAATCAGATAATAAATTTTAGGTGTTGTTCTAGGTGTTAAAGCTATAATATAATTAGTTTATATTTATGTGAGGCAGAGAGACGATAGCCTAAAAAGTAATGAATACAATTAAATCTATAAAATATCAGAAGATTTTTTTCGTAGTATATCCTTAAATGTTTTTTAAAAATACAACTTGAAAAGGTAACTTGAATATTTTCTGTAAAGGATATGGTGCAGTGAGAGAAAATATATTAGTTTAGGGATTTGGAAGATATTCCTGGAGAAATGATAAAGAAAATCAGAATAATAAAGAGGATATAGCTTTATCAATAAACTAAATTGTTTAAGAGACAAGGAATAAGCAGGTTACTTATCTTTTGTGTAGCTTGATTTTTTTCACCTTTAAAGTCAACATATAATGATAAATATTATTGGCATCAAATAAATTGATTCATATTAATTGCATGAAACATGTGGATCATATGTGCCATTATCAACTGTCAGGGTTACCAGCACCCCAAAAACTAATTCCTGCTTGGAGTTGTGAACTGGCTGGAAAAATTAAGAAGTCTGAAAATAATCAATAAGGAACAAAAAACAAGAGACAGGAAATACTTTTCAAACCTGGGGCCTGGTAGGTCTTCAGGTCCTGGTACGAAATGGAACTGAACAAGGAAAAATGACCAAATCCTTTATTTACGGGGAAATACATCATAAGGCTTCAGTGTGGCAGGTTTCTTGAGGAAAACAGGATAAAGATGGGAAAAAAACAAGTTGTTTATGGCTAGGGAGTTATGCCCACCTCAGGGGCCTTTGAACCTAGGGCTGTGAGCAAAATTAAGTTGTAAGCCTTAATCTGAGCAATCTGAAGGTTGTGGGTTCACATCAGAAGTTCTCAGAAAAGCAACCCCTCTGCTTGTGATGGCTCAAACAAACACATAATTCTTACAGGTCCTCCAATAATCAACTTATTATCAAAACAACTTTTATTTATTTACAAAGAAAGCCACTATGCAGGGTGTCATGAAAAATAAAAACCTATGCAATAGGTATGTGTAGGTGTATATAATATTAGTAATAGTCCTTCTTCAATAGAGTCATTCACTCTCACATTCTTGAATATATCTTTGAGTCAGTAACAAAGGTGTTTATGTAGGTCAGATTTCCATTTCTGAGATAAAACCAACCTAAAAGAGAAGAGATCTACCCTGTCCATGGCTGTTTGGTCCCTTTGCAATGGGCCTGTAGTGAGGCAAAACACCATGAAAGGCAGCACATGGTAGAGCAGAGCTGTTCTCCTCCTGGATACCGAAAAGAGGAGAGAGAAAGAGAGCAAGGAAGGGGACTGGGACAAGCTATACCCTTCCAAGTCACACCCATGGTGGTCTATTTTCTCCAATGGGGATCCACATCCTACAGTTTCCACTGCCTCCCAATAGTCTGTCCACATATGAATCCATTAATTAATCCATTGATGAGATCAGAGCCCCCATGATCTATTCACCTCCCCAAATTCCCACTTCAGATCATGACTGAACTGGGGACACATGAGCCTTTGAGAGACATTCCGGAGCCAAACTACAACAGATATTTCATTAGGTAAGTGAGAAACCTAGTTTTCATTGTCAGAATCATAATAGTCTAAAAAAGCAGGACAAAAGCAGATGATTTCTGAGAAATTATATTTTAAACAACTAAATTGACATTTCTAAGTTTTCAAATTAAATCACATTGGCCAGAATGTAATATGTGACACACACACACACACACACACACACACACACACACACACAATACACACATTACCTGCAATTCTGCTGTTGAAATAAGAATTTAGCATAAGGCATTCTTTTTAAATAATAGGTATATTCCTGGCCTGTCCATCCTTTGGTTTGGCTGTCCATTGTACTAAAGGCCTGGATGAATTTATTTATAGCCATAATCTTTTCTTTGGATAATAGCTAAAGCTAATGGTGTATCATCTGAACAGCCCTGCAGTCTATCTTTCCTGATTCCTCAGGGTAGCTATCCCCTGCACCTCATCAGTTCGTTGGATCTCTGAACAGACATCATCCTTAAAATCCCATTTGTACCATTTGGATCAGGTCAGGAAGAGTAATAGCTCTAATCTTCTTGGAGTGATATTATTAATCTTGAGCAGGTGAGCTCCAAGGTACTTTCTCTAACCTACACATTTAGAAAGCAGAAGCTTTAGGGCTGTAATGAATAAAGCTAAAATGGAAGCCTTCAGCACGGACAGAAATGATTGTAAGATTAAGCTGTCCTTTAGGTTTTGTACTTAAACTTTGTTTACACTGTTAAATCAAGAGCTTTGAGGAAACTAAAGAGAAGTATTAAATGGCTCTCCATCTGAAGAATCAGAGCATTTTTTTCTATTATTAATGTTGTTCATCTTATTCTAACACAGGCTGTATACAAATCAAAGCTAAATCAATTTTAGTCTAATATTCGATAAAAATTCCAATGTCTTTCTGAAGCATTCACCTTTAATTTGTTTATAAACCAGTTTTGATATTAGACAAAGTAAAATAATACAGTTACAAGCCAACTGAATAAAATTAAACATCTTTATTTTCCCTCTCCTTCTTTGCAATTGTAAACCACATATTTACTGATTGAAATCCATTTCTCCTACATACAAGGATTTGTTTTCTTTCTGTTATATATATCTGGCTTTTCAGATAGGGGACAATTTAATTTGTTATATAATGATTCAGATAATCTACTAATTGACTATATATGTTAATGCACAAAAGATTTTATTCTCTTAATTTCAGTTTTTGTATCTCTTAAAACCTCTACCCATCCCCATTACAGAATTTTATTTTCAATCTTCCTCCTTCATTGAATGATCAGAGGAACTGACTCTAGAGATCATACAGATTTACACAGTATTGATGACCAATATGAGTTTCAAGTACTTCTTTTGACTAGATTGTAAATATTATAAAATAATTTAAAACAAATTGCTTTAGCCACGTTTTTTTTTTTTTTTTTTTCTATTTGGTTAAAATGGCACAGTATGATTTTGTTCACCGACGGAAATGCATTTTTATAGTATTGTTCCCATAATTTCTTAATCCTGTTCTCAGTGTTTCAAAAATTATCAACTATGATGGTTAAATTCAGTTTGTAAATAACTTCTTCAAAACTTAAACTCCTCACTTTGGCATGGGCATAGATGGATAACCTTAAAGAAACATAGACGAATCCAATATAGCCTACATAGTATTAATGATAATGACCATGAGTGATTTAATTAGCATCTCTGTGCTGTAGTTTTCTCGTGGAGAAAAGAACATATACATTTTAAGAAATACTTTTGGGAACACATTATCTTTCAGATATTACTCTATGTGCTTCATATTAATCTATCAACTCTATCAGTACCATTTTACATATGAGGAAACAGTCTCAGGGAGGTTAAGTAATTTTCCAAGGTTATGCAGCTATCAGGTGTGAAACCAATATTCAAACCCCCAAAAGCATGAGTTCAAGTACCAGGTGTTTCCGTAGGACATTATGCTAATTTTGTTCTACCAAATAAGAAGACATATGTAAAAAATAATTATCAAAGCAATGCTTTCAATTTTGAAACAGCCTTAATAAATATAAGCTAATATAATTCTGGACATAATTATTACAGTATTTTCATTTAATCAACAGTTATGATACCTACTGTGTGTCAGGTATTGTGCTAATCATTTTCCACCAGCAATATTGATATAATTAGTATTACTAGTTACATTTTACAGAGAAGAAAATGAAGACTCTGGGAGCTTAAATCACTCCAATAAAAAGAGCAGAGCTAATCAGAAAATGTTTTTAATTAAAATAATATAGGTTTAAAAAATCAGAACTACATTTATCTAATAATTCTATCAATGATGTAAAAAAAAAAAAAACGAGGCTTGATAGTTTTTTCACCATTTTGGAAGACTAGAATTCAATCTGAGGTTTTTAAATAGGAAAGTAATACGATTAAAGCCAAAAAAGTCCAGGAATAGAAGGGGAAACATTTTTTCCTTGACAAATTAAGATGTAGAGAATATTTTAAAAATAAGAGACTTGATTACTGTCAAAATATTAAAAAATACAATTTTTCAAAATGTCATAGATGCTGCAGCAAAGAAAAACCTAATAGGCCAGAGGAAGGAGAGGACTTGTAAGATAAGGCAAGGCAATCATTCTCCCCTGGCTGTCTTTCTTATGATAAGGAAACAAGCCTCTCTAAGTGTCATATTTCTGCAACTAGCATCACTGAATTCAGAGTGAAAGTGCTTTGCTCTGATTTAGCAAAATTTCTGAAGTCCTTTCAAAATCATATCAGTGATCTCTGTCCATTTGTTTTTTATCAGGCTATCTTTGGATTAATTTCTGTCAGGTAATATCATGCCTCATAACTTGTTAGCATTATCCATTCTTCTTATATCTTTCTTTGGGTTTATTATGAATTATTTTCAAATACTTTTCTCCCTCCTGGTTTTAAAATTACATAATTTATACTGTTCTTAAAAATTTCCTGGGGCTTTTTGATGATGTATATTTTATTAATAAAGCTCAAAATGAAGAAATATTTTATGTACCTGAAAATACAGAACTTTAGAAACTTTGAACTCTAGTCATCTATGGCTAATTTGAATGTTGCTATTGTTCAGTGTTTTTCATTTTTTTTTTAATACCTGTACATTCTGTGACACGTTTTATTGAAAGATGATGTAGACATAGAAAAGCATTCACAGTCGGGTTGGGATGGGGAGCATAGGAGGATTAGAAGAATACTAGAATGGCCAATGGGGAGGGAGTGGTACGGAGGGGACAAAAGGATGAAGGAAAAAAAAAAAAAAGATGGTAGAATGAGATGGATATCATTACCCTAAATGCATATATGAAGTCACGAATGGTGTGAATATACTATGCATACAACCAGAGATTTGTAAAAAGTGCTCTATATATGTGTAATATGAATTGTAATGTATTCTGCTGTCATTTATAACATCTTAGAATAAAAAATAATTAAAAAAAAAAGAAAAGCGTTAACTCTTAATCTCCAGATCATCACAGTTTTACAAATATAAACCCAATTATAAGTTCTATATCCATAATTTTATTTTGAACATACCAAATCTTTGTTATTTTATAGAGTTGATAAAGATTGCTTAGGTTCTCCTATAAGAAGAAAAATATTGCTGAATATTTTTCTTCTTAAATCACTATTAACTGTCCACAGTAAGTTCAACAAAAGAATTATGCTATAATAGTTCATTTTTAAATATTTTCTGGTGCTTTATCTTCTTTACAAATTCTTTATTTTATGCCATACACTTTGTTAAAACATAATTTTTTATGAGTCCCATAAAATTATAAAATGAATGTGCTAAAGATTTTATTTAATGTGTTAATAAAGGTGGTTATCAATAAGGTTTGAAAAACAAGTTCAACAGAAAATTTAATACACATACATAGACACACAAATATATGAGAAATCAGATATGTAGAAAAGTATTCACAAAATGATACAAAATTGGTTGGTATTTACAGGGCAATGATTAGTTGCACACCAAAATCCATTTACATTTCTATGAAATATTTTTTTATTCGTAAGAGTGTTCACCAATTTACATAGTTGTAAAAAAATTAAGAGATTATGAACGGAGCAGTAATCTGAGAAATTGTGCTTGACAGGACACCTAATGATCATTTCTGCTCATTTCAATGTCTTTCTAATTTATCTTGCTACTATGTCATGAGCAAAATATTTAAGGAAAAAAAAGAAAATATCTCGATATGAAAGATGAAGAAGAAAGAGGAGGAGGAAAAATAATCATATAATAATTGTCACATAAAAGTATGAATAAGTGCAATCACATTAGACAGCCTAACAAATTCCAACAAAAACTCCAATAACAACACAAAGAGTACAAGTTTGAAAGCAGATATACTGTCTTTTCTCATTCTTAACAATTTGCTGCTTTAGATATTTTGAAAAATCTAACTAACCACATTTTAGAAAAGGCAAAACTAAGTCAGAAATACTCAGATCAAATGAAGAAATGAAGAATGAAGTTTAAATAGTGGAATTAAATCAGAAAATACTAACAAAAATTATATAGATGCATTTATACCAGAAGTAGTAATTGTACAATAAATAAAGATATCGCATATTGAAATAATGGAAAATATGTTGATAACCAGGATTGTAAAACAATTTAGAATTTATAATATCTATTTCAAGAAGTTATGTTTAATAGGAATTATTAACACTATTAGTGAAAATTTATAAGCATTATAGTTTTCTACAAAAGTTTGACATTAGACAATTATTTAAGATACATACAATCAAAAACAACATTAACAATAATTTTAGAAATCATGAAGACATACAACAAATTCCATACTCCCCAAAGTTACATAATGCATATTTTAGCAGATGTGAAGCATTTATAATAAGTTAACAAGCAGCACAAGATAATGTAAGTCAAATATTTTTAAATAATCTCAATTATACAAATAACATTTTTGTGACAAAATAGTTAGAAATTAATAAAAATATAACTTGAAAGATCTCAAATATTAGAAAATTTAAAAACTTTTAAATATCTCATAGACCAAAGAGGAAATCCATTATTAAAAAAGAAGGAATGAAAAAAAAACAATGATCTCAGCTTTGTTCTTCTAAGCCTTTCAAAACAATAAATCAAGAGGAACAAGAAAGTAATACAGTGCAGAGCAGGAATAAATTAAATAGGAAACAATCATGAAGAAAATCAAAATCAATAGCTGATTCTTCAAACAGCCTAGAAATTAGAAAAAAAATAATAAAGAAAAATAACCAGTGGTGATGTTTCGAGAGAAAAAGAATGAATAGAAAGTAAGTTAGGAAAAAAAGGAGTTGCAAGTAGTTCTGGTTCTATCTAGTTCTCAATAATGTGCTAAATTGGTAAGTATAAAGTTTCTTCAAACCTCTAAAACACCCTTAGGAAGAAATTAAAAGAGAAAGTTGCTGGTGGCTGTGGGGAGATGATTTGTAGGGGTGATGAGATAAAAAATCAGGTTGAGGTGGTGTTTGGGGTAATTTAACTAAATTTTTGAAGACAAGCTAACTTCAACCTTGAACCTTTCAAAGAATAAAATATTAAACTTCTGTAAACGCTACTTTCACTTCAGAATTTTGCTATGATGAGTCATACTAATTAATGAATGATTTCATATAAAATTGACTTTGCCATCTTGGGATTATGCAAGTTTTTACAATGTTTTAAATTTTGTTTTATAAGTTGCAAAATTAATTTCTATGTGTGTACTGTGTGTGTGTGTGTGTGTGTGTGTGTAACAGAATAACAGGTCAAGAATAGTCAAGTCAATAAAGAAAGACAAAAATATGAAAGAACTTTCTCTCGTAAAATAAAAATGTTATTATAATGAAATATTAATTAAGTCAGTATAATATTTACATAAATATACTAACTCAACCAAGGGAACAGGAAAGTATGAAAACAGAGAAATATTTGTGAACTAAGGCAGCATCAAAGTTCTTTTGGATAATATGCCTTGTCCTGTTAATACTGCTCAGAAATGTATTTACTTATATGGAATACTGTCCTAACTATATCAGTATGGCAAAGACACTCCGTTTTCCCAGGGGTAGAAATGTGGAAGGATTTTATGAAAGAGCTAAGGCAGGTTTTTTCTACCCTGCTCTCAGTGTTGTGTTCATTAACTTTCCCCGACATTTCAACAGAAGTGACAGTTTTCAATATCCACTGGCCTAAGTGAGGTTAAAGGCTGATATATTTCTCATGCAGTCACATTTACTTTATATTTTGAACATAGATGTCACCTCAATGTTTGAAAACTATATGTCCCCTTCCTTCTCCATCTTCTTCCTCCTTCTCTTTTCCATTTTCTTTTTTTGAAAATGTGCAATGACATTTCACATTCAAAGGAGGGTTCTAAGAGAAACAGAAGAAGTACAATCAGGAACAATAGCAACCAAGCTTCTCTCAAGGCCCAAATATTAGGTAATAAAACACCAGAATGACCCAAATCTGAGAAAATCTTCATTTTCCTTTTGAAGTCAAAGAAAGCAACTTTTTTTTTTTTTTTTTTTTTTTTTGCCAAGACAAACTATCCTGGTTAATAACAATACAAGTGAAGAGTAGCAATATTCTATAGGAGTGTTCTCTATAGGACATATTGTATCAACCCTATGTAGAAAAATTTTTCAAGTCATCCATCCCTCCCCTGTGCTGTCCATGTACAAATATCTCTCATGTTTGACACAAGGGGTGAGAAAGAACAAACAAAAAGATCACGAACTTGAAGAGGTCTCAGATGAGATCAAAAGTTGGCAACTACACTTGCATGTAGACCACAAACTCAGAACAGAAGTATCAAGGGATCTTTAGCAAAAATGAAATAGGGAAAGAGACCAAGGGGCCCAAAACAGATCAGATCAATCACATCCATAGAAGACACAGTACATGACCAATATCTTAAGAGAAAAAGGAGACCTCCTCCCTATATAGATCAGGCATCCAGGTGTGAGTTCTCTGGATAGCAGGTGCTGAGATCTAGTTAGGGGCAGAAACACTTATTTGGGAATAAAATTAGTGAAAGGAAATGAATAAATCAAGATTGGGCAGGGGAAGCCTTTAGATACTGATGCTGATTTGACAAAGTCTGTCAACCCACTGGACAAATCCAGGGACACATGTCTGATAGAATTGATGAGGCCCTTATAGAGCTGCCTTATTCAGTTATTAGGTAGTGGGCATGCAGAGAAGGAAAGTCCTCAGATTTCACTGCCTTGCTTAGCAATGTCTACTCTGAAAATAGGATTGTCTGGGCTCAAAAGCTAAGCTAACTAGTTGGGGGCTGTCAACTGACCATCCTCATTGCAACTGGGCAGCAAGTCCTTTCATAAAGAGGGATTTGAGCGCTACATTTTCATGTCTGTCACAAGATGCCCCCTTTTAGGTCTCCTCTGACTTTCCAATCATACCAGCATCTGTTCAAGCACAGTCATTTATAGAAAAAAAAAAAATAGTGATAATGATGATTTTGAACTTCTTTTGCCAAAAAAATTTTTTTTTTAAATGAAAGAAAAACTGGCCGTGACTGATTTCACTTTGAGCTGGCAAAAACTGGCATTCCTTTAAAATAAAAATGAGATTCAAATACTCATTGGTATTTAGTTGTAGAGAAATAGGCAGATTACCAGATTACTGCCTGCACATCCATTGTTTCCAGCTACATTTTTTTCCTATTGTATACCAACTGTATGTATTTAAATGTACAGACATAAGGAAGTTATATTACCAAGAATTGTATATGACACGTTAGTTCTAGATTTCTATGTACATTTAAGGATAAAATTAGATTATTTGCTTCAAGGAATTTAGGCCAACCACATACACAAGTTCACTATTTTTCTTTCAGAAAGTTATAGAGCTACATTCTAGAATAAGCTAATGTAAACAGTAGTGAATTATTTTCTTAGTGCATTGTACTAAGTAGGCTGAAAGAATTAGCAATAACTTCTAAAGGTGATAAAAGGTGATTATATCCACTTGTAAATCCCACATGAAAGTTAATAGCAATGTCAAGAAGAACTATAAAATGCAATTCATTAAGCCCTGATAAGACAAAAAGCGTTTTAGATAAAAATGTAGGCAATTGACTTCAGAGAAAAAAGGAAAGAAAAATGAAGAAAAAAAAAAGTAACAGAATTTTTAATGTTATGCATTTTCTCAAAGTTTCTCCAAGGACTCTGAATTTAATAGAAATACAGCAGCTGCCAAATAACCCCCCAAATAGGTATTAAGGCTCCTATCCAGAACTTCTAAGTGACTATTAAACCAAAAATGACCTATCTCTGGTTTCTAAGGAATGAAGGTAGAGAGTCAAAGAGGATTCCTTTGCAGGGACCTGTAGTATTTAATGAAGGAAGTTATGGGAGAGTTTTTCCTAACCATAAGCAAGGCAGAGGTCTTCAAGACAACCAATTATAGAGAATCTGAGCTTAGGGAGTATTAGTATTGGTGTAAGCAACTTTGGCAAATCAGGCCTAAGTTAAAAAGTGGAAGATGAGACAGTTTCCATTGGGAGAAATATATTTTCACTTATTCAGGGAAAAAGTACCTGGTAAAGGGGAACACAGGAATGTGTAGTAGGAAACAGATCTGGCCTGTCATCTAAGGGAATATATCTAAGACAATAATCTTAAGGGTAAAGAGACACAAATGGCAAAGTCACTGACTCCCAGGAAACAAAGTAGATGCTTCAAGAATAAAGGATCCTATTAAGGAGGCATATTTCTGTCTGGGACATTGTATTTACAAATTTCTATCAAGACTATTTCTGGGAAAAGCACCAATTTTCCATAAAATAATGCTAGCCTCAAGAATTAACATTAAATCACAAACAGCACTAATAAAAAAGACTGGTCCCCCCCCCCCCCCCCCCCCCCCGACACACACACACTTTTTGTTCTTTCACATTAAATCCCTATTAACAAAACATTTATGAGGTCAACAGAAGAAGCCAGGTACTGGGCTAGGATGTTGGTAAGGGAAATGAAGTCACCCCCATCCTTGAGTGCAGGTTCAGAGACTGAGGACAGAAAAAATGTTTTGTTAGTTGAAGTCTGGAGTTCTGATGAATATACTGGACATAAATTTAAAGAAGAAATTAAATAATATTTGTTAAATGCATAGGCAGCATAGGGAAAGCTATGGCGTGCTCCAGCTTTCACCAAAGGGAAGTGAAATAGTACCTCCTAAAATAAATAAAAGAGTGATGCTGGAGTTTAGTTGGGTCTTATTGATTTCAAATCTCAACAAGCTAGATACAAGATTGCAATCAGTTAAGAAACAAAAGTGATTGAAGGCAATAAAAATCAAATTCATCAAATTTACTGAAGCAATGCTACTATCATATATATATGGTTGCAGTGAAAATCAAGACAAATTTTATGGACAGCAGTTTTACAAAACTTTGAGGAGTCATATAAAGTATAAAAAGTTCCATTTTTAGAAATATAGCCTGAGAAATAATTTAAATAAATAAAAGGAATAGTGCTGAATGATGATCATCACGGAGTCTTTGGAAAGAAAGGAATTGAGCACTTGGATGCCATTCTATGTTCCCATAAGATTATTCCCAGAAAAGAAAGAAGGTAACGCAGGTATAACTCTTGGCATTGCCTTAAAGTGGTGTAAATTGTAAATTTACCAACTGAATTCGGAATCTCAACAATACTTGAATCAGTGGGAAAGCACACATTGTTCATGGATAGGAAAGTTAACAAATATAAAGTTATTAATTCTTCCTAGGTTAATCCCTACATCTGGTGAATTACTTTTATATGTTTTTAGTTGTGGATTAATCTTTATTTTTATTTGTTTATTTATATGCAGTGCTGAGGATTGAACCCAGTGCTTCACACATGGTAGGCAAATGCTCTACCACTGACCCACAAACCTAGAAATAATATTCTAGTGCTCTCTTTTAAATGACTATATCACCCTTTTATCACTTTATTTTTAAATAATATCTGTAATAGTGTTTTTTTTTTTTTTTTTTGAGTTATCACCTCTTTAGTTCTTTACATAACTTCAGGAAATCTTTCTATAATTATTAACATGTAAAATCTCTTAACGACTCTCCACTTTCTCCTAAGCAAAGTTCCCACTCTTGTCAAAGGAGTGCAAGTTCTTTAGTCCCATCCATACCTGATTGCATTTCCAGCCTGTGTGTTGCTATCACTCCTCCGTTGCTTTGTGCTTTTTGTTTGTACTATGGTGTCTGGAGCCTACCACCCAAACTCATTCTGCTCTTACTGGAATAATATTTGTTAAATATATAAGCATCATGGGAAAATCTATGGCTTGCTCCTCATTGTCTTTATCAACTCTCTTGCTTTATCAAGAATCAGCTCAAATGGTGCTTTTACTATTAAATATATCTCATCTTCTGAGTAAAATAGAATCCAGATGTCTCTGCCTCCCCTGAACCTCATACAAGATTCTATCATTATATCTAGAGTGCTTTATTACACCTAAATATTTGCATGCTAATCTTTCTTAACAAGAGTGAATGACCTTGTCTTATTGATCTTTGTATTTCTAGGAATGAAGTTGCCATATATTAAATTTATGATATTTATGGATGGAAAAAGTTTTTTACCTAAGTTTCAACCCCATGGTTGCAATGATTATATAAATATCAAAGAGATAAAATTCTATTCTCAGGTCACTTTCTGCTATATTGTGACAATGTTTCATAATCATTTTTTAAAATTACAGTGTGTGGGGGATTGTGGTGGATACCACAATGTGCTGCTCAGATCCCCTTTCAGAACACGGTTGTTGGCCAATGGCCTTGGGCTGTGAGGTTTCTTTAGGTCTTGATGAAGAGACCCTGATGAAGACAACCTTTTCACCAAGGTTACACATTCTTCCCAGGGTATCCTAGGAAAGTCCAGGTCTTTCACCCAAACTCAGGACATCTCTAAAGGGCCCGTACATTCCAAGAGCACTGTGGGCTCAACTGAATGAAACAATAGGTTTTCTATTATTATTCATTTATTTAGGGAAAATATTACTGGTATTTGGATATACCTAGTTCTTTTCTCTAACCAATCCTCTTTCTTTCTCATTCATTGCACAGAAGTTGGGCTCAAGAAAAGAACATATTTCTTTCATGTTGTTGGGAATTGAAGGTTTTTGACCCACCCTTAATATTAATATGTTGAAATCCTAACATCCAATGTGATTGTACTAGGAGGTAGGAACATTTGGGAGTAATTAAGACATGAGATTAGAGCCCTTGAATAGGATAAGCACTCCTATTGAAGACCCTTTACTTCTTTTGCCATGTGAAGACATGGAGAGAAAATGACTGTCTGGAAATCAGGAAGTGGGCCTTCACTGTACATAATTTCTGTTTGCATTGGATAACTGTCTTACCAACATTCCAAAATGTGAGAATACATGGTGTTTGTTTAACTCACCCAGTCTATAATGTATTTGTTATAGCAGCTCAACTGATGAAGACACACACTAATCTTCTCAGAAGATGTCTGCTGAAAATCCCAACCTGAGATTGGCATGTAAAGGAATAGTTTGTAGAAAAATTATTAGCACAGGTTACATTTTGTTTGTCCAAAATATTAGAGAGATCACATTCCACTAATAGCTAACTTGACAGGTGCCATAAGAGAAGACTGACACTTCAAATGCAGAGGGAATTTTACCGAGGTCCTCACTCTCATGATATTGAAATATGTTCCCACCTACATTCCCTATACATGCACACTATTGGGTAGATATTTTTTAATTAAATTATCTAATTTTACCTAAATTAACATTTAAGCAATAGAAAGATGGCTAACAAATATTCTTGTAAATAACAGAAATTTATAATAATTTTTATGATGAAAATAATGGTAATGTTATCATCCAAAGATATCATGTCACCTAACTTTTGCATGTGTTTTTCAATTTAATGAAACTTTTCTTTCAACTAAACTAACAACTTACCCTTAGTTTACCTTGGTTATTGGCCTCAACTTCTAAGTGAAACTTGCTTCTTTTATCTTATCAATGTGTTTCTCTTCATCTTATGTTCAGTTTCCTGTATTTTAATTATGGATGTGGAATTACTATCCTTCTGCTTTCACATAAAAATGTAATTTTAAAACAATTTTTTTAGGAAATTGAAAAATGTCTTCAACTTTTTCTAATAATAAAATGTGGTCTCTTTGAACATCATTATGAATTTGACAAATTCCTAAAGTTATAAAAAAACTAGTGAAAAAAAATTAAAAGAAATGCTGCAGATTCAGCTATGAATTTAGGAAGAAATCTCATGAGCATTTATTAGGCTCACATAGTTTCAGAAATACATAATCACTTTGAATGTTGAAATTGAGACATTTAAATTAATTTCAATGTAATACTTCATAAGTAGTTTAATAAATAGTCATTGATATTAATTTTGTTTAAATATAAAAAGTACAAAAATGTAAACATATATGTTTTTAAAAAGTATTTTGCATCAGAACAAAAATTGCCACTTAATAGATTTAAACTGAACTGGTTAGAAAATACATCAAAATACAAAAGTGTATGTCTTAAATTTTCATTTGTAAAAAATTAAACTTTGAGTTTTTCTTTGAACACTCATTTTTAAAAATAACTGCTGTATTCTAATCACTTTTACAAAGATTATACTTTGATGTGATAAAATATAAGCTAATTTCTTCTTGGAAGAAAGGAGGTATCTGAACATAGAGGCTGAATTATTGATGATTATGCACCTAAACTGCCTTTAAGTGATTGTGCACCTATACTGACTTTAAGACAGTATAAAGAAAGGACATTTTGATATATATCTTTAATATTCTTTTTATTGAAGTGAGAGACAATACAAAAAAATAACTTACAATTTCTTGGGACAATGCTTTTCCAGATTACTCTCTGTGTACACAGCCTTGTTACTTTTAATATTCCCTTTACAATAATACCCTTCACTTGGAACCATAAAGGAAATATTAAAAAATCACAAGGGATAGAAAATCTACAAGTTGCCATGTTTTAATTTAATATTTCTTCCATTTTTATAGAACAAGTTTATGTAGGTACTCCATATTTATTCCTATAAATTTAGGAGTTATACAACATAGTGATTTTGTAGAAATATATTTAAAATAAATCTGTACAGATAATCTATAATAAAATCTACATAACCATCAGATGAACTGCTAAAATACTACATTAACTTCTAATATATGATGATGATTTAGGCCATTTTATTTAATGTACATTGCCAGATTCAACTTAATTTAAAAGCATCTCCTAGGACATACAACTCACAATTAAAACTAAACAAAGCAAGTTTATTGTCATTATCCAATATTGCTTCTAAATGTTCAGCAGTATCATTTGCATTCTGATGATTTCATTTTCTTTCTATTCATTTCCTAATTTTGTCTGATATTTAACACTTCATTTCTTTGGGCATACACTTAAAAATTTGTTCTATGTTTTGTATATAAGAAAATATATTTCAATCTTAGCAAATGTAAGGTAATGTATTAAAGATAAATTTTAAAATATTATCATTTTTTGTTAATATCACAAAATACTGTAATTCTAATGCATGTTTATAGTTTGATTAACAATATAAGTATTATTAGCTTTTTCTTCTGCATTTTTAAAATCACTTAGTGATACATTTTTGCAGATGGTTTTTTATGCTGAGCTATTGCAGCAGTGTTTCTAATGCTAAAATTCCTAAAAGATTAATAACAACATTTCCATGGCTTAATATGTTTAGAGCAAGTCGTTTTCTTCATCCCCTGCTAAGGAAAATATAAAGAAGGCAATTCCCATGGCAATAATTATATAATTATTATTAATTTCAGTGTTTCACTTTAGCTTGTTTTAGGAACTGTACTGGTGTCTATGTTAAAGGATTATGTACATATTTTATTGTGATTGAGTTTAAGACATAACACCTGTAGAAACTGGATAGAAGCATTTCAAGAACTAATTCCATCTCCATCATCTAACACAATTATAGCATTAAATATAAGAAAATAATATGCTTTTTTTCTCAATGCCAAATTTAGCAGACAGACATGTATTCAATTATTCCTTTCCCTATATAATAATTGACTTTTTGAAATAACACATTTGAATGCTAATGTCTATGTGTATGTGAACATATACACATAGTCTATCTATAAGCATCTATAAGTCTATAAGATATGTGTGCATATCTATGGAAGATGTGTGTAAATATGGGACATAAAATACATGAATATTCAAATCTTTTTATGCTTGATTATCTGGTATTACTGTAAGTAAAATAAAGTCAGAAATATAAATCTAGTCAGAAGAAACTATACGATATATACCAAAAATGATTAAAAATGATGATTGATTTTTCATTAGCTGACATAATGTCAAGTAGTAAAAATTTTTGTTTACATAAATATGATATGTAACATTTCCTTAGAAATATTTTGTTGCGATAGCTTGAAGAAGTCAGTTTTGAAAAAAAGTGTTTTTTATTATGCCAGTAATTTTAAAAATTTATTTGAAACTCTAGTCTGTATTTTCTCTAGGGGAATTAATTATCTAAAAAATCAGAGCATTTTTTAAAGAGTAGGTTCAAAGACTGAAAAACTATTGACTCTTCCAAAAACACTATTCTATATATATATATATATATATATATATATCTTCTTCCTTTAGACATATAGATCTGCAACATTAGACACACTCATGGTCCCATTTCCATTATTTTATTTTATTTCTCCTTCTCCCTCTTTCCTCGTCCTCCTTCTCCTCCCTACTCCTCCTCTCCTCTTCCTCCTCCTTCTCCTTCTTCTTCTCTGTTAATACTGATTTTGGTATTTAACTCTTTTTGTAAAGTTTGTTGCTTCTAACTCCAATCAACATCTCCCTGCAGGCCTGTGATCCTGTCAGTGGTCTCTTGACTCCAGATTATTAACTCAAACAATCAATTGTATGCCTCCAGGGATTAGTTTCAGGTCATCTCCTTTTTTGTTAATTTGTCCAAGCAACTGTCCACTGTGAGTCATTTCTAGAGCAGAAAGATGATGTCAAGAAGCTAAGTACATATATACTTGACTATATTCTGGGCACAACTAACCTCAATAGCTTTTTTTTTTTTTTTATTTCTGTGAATCTTTTAGAGAAAACCAAACACACGTTAGAGGACTATCAGGTCTTTAAAATGAAATGTTTTCATTTAAATCAGCATTTGCTATCTGTCCTATTCCACGCCCTTGAAACATGAGTATATATATCTGTTCATATACCTTCATTTGCCTTCTTGCTTGTACAGCTAGTATTACAGAAAACAGATGAAAAGGTTGTAACTCTGTGATTTGTTTTTGAAAAATGACAGAAATGTGGTCAAATATAAAAGTTATATTCTGTGCAGGAGAACCAAGATCTATCTCTGACTCTACCCGTAGTAGCTCTGGTATTTTGGGGAACTCACTTTGTATGTCTGAGTGTGAAATTCCAGATCTGTTAAATGAGTACTGAAGAAGAACTCTGAGATTCTTCTGAGCCCACTAGTCAATGCCAGGGTGTTTTAGAACACATGCATTTGCAAAAGGAGAAGGTGGAATAATTACCTAAGCCTCAAATTTAATATTTCAGCTATATACTTACATGCAAATTTAATATCAAGCAATTGAAAATTCAACTAAAGTGAAGCACTTCAGTTTTTACAAAATTCTACAATGTTAAAAACCAAAGTATATTTATTTCTCTTAATTTTATATTCTCTCTTGAATTCCTAAGGAAAAAACACACAGACCTGTGAAAATTGTTTTTATATTAAACACAATAATACATGTTTTGATTCTTTCTTTTGCATATATGTTTGGAGTAGCTCTTATTAAGCGAGGAATGGCATCAATTCCCACTTTACTCAAACCTACCTCAGGATAATAAATGTTGAATCCATTGATAATTGAATGAATTGGTTACTTACTTGAAATTTATGGATTTGCTCTTTTTCTGGTAATGGGTTTTTGTTGTAATGAATTAAAAGGATTTAAACATTCATAATTTTAAATTATTCTTTTAAAACAATCAAAACATTTTACTAACATGTTCAATGTAAATTTTTTTCTGTGAAAAGCAATGATGATGTATTTGTATTTAATAACTGAGAAGATACCATATTGCATCTTAACACTCAAAGGAGTAAAGGAATATACTTTTTCCCATTACTCTTATAATTTGAAGTGACAAAATAATTTTAAATATGTATCTTATATGTGTGTGTATACACAGATACATTCATAAAGTGATAAATATAAACACACATGCATCTGCAATACCTAGATTGATTTTTTTTAAATTAAGATTTTGAAATAGGAGACACAGTATATAGTGCATCCACTGATAAAATATATAAGAAAACTGACATCATGACTAAGAACAGTATTATAGATCATAATTCTTTCTAAATGTTTCAAACTTAATTTCATAGTTTATTGGTGAAAGATACAGATGTACCTTTATTTTGAAGCATATTCAATTTTCTGAATTTAAATTTAGATGAGAGAGCATTGTTGGAATATACTATAGTATATTGATAATTTTTGTTCTTAAATTCTGCCTTTCTGGTATGCTGTGAGGAAAAGGAATAGAAGGGAGTCATCTTCTCCATGGGTGGTGCCCAGAGTCTTTAGAATTCTGTGGAAAGGAGCATTGGCTAGAATTTTCTGAAGATTTTCAATGTTAAGAATCATGTTCCTGGCTTAAAACCTTAAGATACATTTAATCTCTTATTTCCTAATTTGGTGCCCTGCATAACTTCACTTTGGTCTTATAATCATTGCCAGGATTAATTGAAAAGGAAACTTGATCTACATCTTTTGTTTGTATTTGGTAGGTTCAAGCGAGGTAGCAAAAGTACTTTTACTCTGCCATCCTTCATGAGAATTTCCATTATTTTTCTTAATGTAAAACAACTGAGGGGTCTTTAGGAAAGCCTGGAATAAGATATAGAGGTCTATTAGCATTCTTATAATGTGTCCATTAATTTATATAGAATACAGTGTATATGATGTATTATTATAGCTTATTCCTCCTAACTGAAACCGTGAACCCTTTCATCAACATTTTCCCTTTCCTCAGTTTCAGGGATCTATTGCACAGAGAGATATGTTTAATAAATAATAAAGCATTGTATTTTTTAAAAATCTCTTAAAGAATGGATTGTGAATATTTTCACCAGAAAAAAAGACAAGTATATGTGGCTATGGATTCATTAATTAGCTTGATTTTTTTCATTTCACAATGTAAAGATATATCAAAACATCATATTTTACCCATAATTAAATACAATTATTATTTGTCAATTAAAATAAAATGCAAAAAAAATTGTATTATATAGAATGTTCTTTATTCTATAATACTGTTTTGGAAGTATTAGAACCAGGACAATAAGTCAGACCACTTATCTTATAAGCTTAATTCTAGAAATCAGTAATCAAATTGTCATTTGTATATGACTTAGTCATCTACCTACAAAAGAATTCTTAAAAAACCCTCTTATACGTGTAATAGAAGTTTTCAAAAATGTTTAGTAAATATTTCTGAAACATTTTAAAGTTTTGTTAATAATGTTACACCATTTTTTCTGTTTACTTTGCATACATCTATATATTTAAATGTATTATGGAAAACTTCAAATATACAAACAAGTTTAGATTAATGGACCCTTGTCTACATCAATTAAAATATCTCTGTCCCTCACATCCTCACATCCATTTCCTCCATGTTATTCTGAGGCAGTTTATTCTATCACCTATCATATTTTGTATGCATTGATAAAGAAATGTTACCTTCATTATCATAATTGTAAATACTGATACCATATGTAAAGAAATTACAATCTTTAATGTATCTAGTAAAATTCCCCTTGGCTTACAGTCAAATCAGAAAATATGTCCATGTTTTTCTAACAAGTATAAGTTTCATATTCAGCCATCACCTTCATTTTTTTTCCATACATTTTCTGACAAATATGCTTTCTATTCAGACATTTAACTACAAATTTAGTTTACATATGATAACATTTAGTGATTCAATATATAAAAAATAACTATAAAACAGTGCACAAACAATTTTGGTAGTTATATTATGAGGAAATGATAATTGAGACATAGGTTTCAGCCACCAAGAAATAAAAATAGACTTTTCATAATATTCTTTCATACACACACACACACACACACACACACACACACACACACACACATCTGTTCATTTTGATTTCTCTATATGGTTTAGGCAATGGCCCCCATCTGATTTTCAGAGCATACTATCCCCATTCATGATGTCTTTGGCATCCAAGTAACTTCTGAAACTTCTTCCAAAGGTTTTTCAATATTCCTCACTCTAAGAGAATACACAGAATAAATTATTTTTCTTGGAGCTAGAAATGTATTCCTGTAATAGTATAGTACTGACAAAAGTAACATTCAGAGAAAGAAGAGGTATACAACTTGTGCTAAGCTTTGGAGCATTTAGGATTTGAAAATACTTTTCCTTGTGGTATTCAGTGTTAGATTTTAGAAAAAGAAAATTATGATATACAAAGAGACTTATACGCTCTGTACTGAAACTGACAATTTTTTTTCCACTAAATAGTTTGAATTGCATTTTCTAAATACATTTTTTATAGTTTCTACTATTGGCAAACCATCTATGAGTTTCTTTCTGTTTCTCTGCCTATAAGAACATGAGTTTATCTTTCTCAAATATGCACTGTGTACTGATAATATGTAAGGTTTTATTTTCAAATGGAGTTTTGTGTGATTCATAATATTTTGACATAGACAATAAACTTTTAAAAATGCATAATGCAAAAATCTGCATATTAAATATTTCTCTGTTAATTTAACATTTCACTGAATTTAGAGAACCTTGGTATTATTTAACAATTTAGAGATTTTATGTAATGTTTGTTTATAAGTTGCAGAAAATTATTTTAATTAAATTTTAATAAATATTACAATATTAGGAAATTTTATTTGAGAAAAGATATAATTTTCTAAGAGCAGATTCTAAACTCTTCATTTCCCAATTACAAAATTATATTTTTTATTGCTTTGACTGACCATGTTTTTCAGAATTTAGTAGATGTGTAAGTATTTATGTATTAATCATTTGCTAAATATTTATTATAAATTGTGTGAGTATCAATTAGCAATAGGAAATTGTATCTTTGTCTCTTAATCCTTGTAAGAATTTCATAATTCTAATTGCACAATTTAATAATTTGAAATAACACTCTGAACAAATATTACTAATAGAAGTCAATTAATGCTCTATTTGAGATATGTGCACTGGATTTTGGAAGTGCACATGCTTGAACCTATTTCTAAGTGATAAAGAAGCAGCTTGAAAATTCAAGGGTGTGAGCAGAGCACTATACAGAAAAACCAATTCAAAATTAATAAAGGATCTAAATGTGAGACCTAAAAGATAAAACTTATGAAAGTACATGAGGGGAAAATGTCTTTGGCATTGGCCTTGGCAAATTTTTTACTATCACACCAAAAAGCACAGGTTACAAATGCCAATGTAAAGACATGAATTACATCTCCACATCAAAAGAAACAACAAAAATAAAAAGATAATATTAAAGAAAATATTAAAAACATGCTAAGCAAATACATATAAACTACATATCTAACAAGGTGTTAATATTCAAAATTTATAAAGATCTCCTACAACTTAATAGCAAAAACACAATCCAATTAAGGAATAATCAAGTGTATAAACATTTCTTCCAAAAATATACAAAAGTAACAATATATAAAATATGCTCAGTATAATTTAATCACCAGGGAAATGTGAATTAAAACCACTGTGATACATATGAGATATCACTTTGCATTCACTAGGAGGGCTAATATCAGAAAGACAAGATATGAGAAATGTAGACAAGATTGAGAAATGAAAACCCTTGCACACTCATGGTGGGATTATAATTTGGTATGACCATTATGGAAAGCAATATTGAGGTTAATAAAGAAATTAAAAATAGAATAATTGTTCCATATCCATATCTGCACATAGTGTAATTTAGTCAATTTTGTCCCTCTGTTCTTCCTGTTTATCAACCTTCCTCTCTTCTCCACCATTCCCTTCCTCTGCTTTACTGTTCTTCCTTCCACTTTAATAAGAATTTTTCTTTTATAATTCTTCATATCTCTTTAGCTTCTGAATATGAGAGGAAATATTTGACTTTGAACTTTCTTCATCTGCTTATTTCATTAGCATTATGGTCTTCAGATCCATCCATTTATCAGCAAATATCATAATTTTCTTTTTCTTTTTTTTAGTTTTTATTTATAGTAGTATGTATTACAGTTCATACTATACATATATAGCATCTTTGTACATAAAACAGTTTGTATACAAAGTATATTCACAGCATTCAAGTCTTCAATCATGCATTTAGAATAATGATATCCATCTTATTCAACCACTTTTTCCCCCTTCCCGTCTTGGTCCCTCCTTTCCCCTCCCTTCCCTTTGACCATTATAGTGTTCCTCTAATCCTCCTATGTACCCCGACCCATCAATACTGTGAACCAGCTTCCTTGTATCAGAGGAAACATTCGGTATTTGGATTTTTGAGATTGACTGATTTCACTTAGCATTATATTCTCCAACTTCATCCATTTACCTGTGAATGTCATTATTTTACTCTCTCTTATTGCTGAGTAAAATTCCATTGTGTATATATACCACATTTTCTTAATCCACTCATCTACTGAGGGACATCTAGGTTGGTTCCACAACCTAGCTATTGTGAATTGTGCTGCTATAAACATTGAGGTAGCTGTGTCACTGTAATATGCTGTTTTTAAGTCCTTTGGTAATAGACCCAGGAGTGGGATGGCTGAGTCATAGGGTGGTTCCATTCCCATTTTCCCAAGAAATCTCCAAACTGCTTTCCATAATGGTTGTACCATTTTTCAGTCCCACCAGCAATGTATGAGTGTGCCTTTCTCGCCACATCCTCTCCAACATTTATTGTTGTTTGTGTTCTTGATAGCTGCCATTCTGACTGGAGTGAAATGAAATCTTAGAGTAGTTTTGATTTGCATTTCTCTAATTGCCAGCGATGTTGAGCATTTTTTCATGTATTTGTTGATTAATCGTGTATCTTCTTCTGAGAAGTGTCTTTTCAATTCCTTAGACCATTTATCGATTGGATTATTTGTTTTTATCTCTCACCACGCACAAAATTCAATTCAAAGTGGATCAAGGACTTAGGAATTAGACCAGAGACAATACATCTAATAGAAGAAAAAGTAAGCTACAAATTCCAACTTGTCGGATTACGCTCCAAGTTCCTTAACAAGAATCCTGTAGCACAAGAATTATTACCAAGAATTAATGAATGGGATTTGACTTAAGCTAAAAAGCTTCTTCTCAGCAAAAGAAACAATAATAGAGGTTAATAGAGAACCAACTAACTGGGAACAAATATTTAATACATGCACATCTGATAGAGCACTAATTTCTAGAATATATAAAGAACTCAAAAAACTTGACACCATAATTTTATTTTTCTTTATAGCTGAATAAAACTCCATAGTGTATATACACCGCATTTTTTTTTTTTTATAATCTATTCATCTGGTTCCATTACTCAGCTATTTGTAACTGTGCTGGTACAAGACTTGGAATAAAATTATCACTATAGTATGCTGATTTCAGTTGAATCATATGGTGGCTCCATTCACAGTCATTTGAGGAACCACCATAAGGATTTCTATAATGGTTGTATTAATGTGCATTTCCACCAACAATGTACAAGTGTTTCTTTCTCCCCACATCCTTACCAGGAGTTGTTATTATATTCTTAATGTTTACCATTCTAACAAAGATGTGATAAAATCTCAGTACAGTTTTGAATGAATCCAACTTTCATATATAATTATAATGTACCAATTGTTATAAGGTAAATAAAAGAAAGGAAGAACAATAGAGTCAGAGAAAAAGATCAGGGAGAGGTAGAAGGTAAGAAAATGAGGGAAATGGGGTTATAAGTGGACCAAATTATGTTATATGCATACATGAATTTGTCAAAACAAACCTCACTATTATGTATAACTATAATACACTAACAAAATCATAACAAAGAAATTAAAAATAGAACTACTATATGATCCAGCAATCTTCTTGGTGTTAAACTGAAAGGAGATGAGATCATGACTTCATTAAGATATCTTCATTTACAAATTCTTTGAAGTATTACTCAGAGTAGCTTAGATGTGGAAGCAACCTAAGCACTTGTGGATGGAGGAATGGATAAAGGAAGTGTGTGTGTGTGTGTGTGTGTGTGTGTGTGTGTGTATCTGCATGTGTATGTGTAAAAAGGAAATTTGCTAGAAAGAGTACAGAGGTAATGCAAAAAGAAGAACACAGAGAAAGCCATAGATTAATCCTTGAACCTGACCATCTCATCTTAACTGCCTCATCACACTCCTTTGAGATGCAGTCTTGACCCTCTGGTTTAATGATGATAATTAAGAGTTTTCTGTCTTGGTAGTTATTTGAGAGATGAAAGCATCATGATTCTTGGCAAAGGAGACAATAATTACTTGGAGGTTCAAAGGAGAGGGTTTAAAGGAGTGAATTGATAGGGTGTGCTATTGTGGAAAAGATCTAAAAAGAAAATGATCCACAACTAATCCTTAAAAGAAAAAAAAAGAATAAAAATAATAAAGCCCCAATAGGGAAATATACTAATTTTAAAGCATGTTTATGTACCAGAGACTCTCAAATTAATACATTGCACATCATCAGGTAAAAATCTAGATGATGTCTTCTAAAGTATATTCTTTTCATCCTTCCTTTTATTGAAAAACTGTTTTTCCTCTGGCAAAGCTGTAATTCATGCTCTAGTGAATCTCTTCTCTATTGATGTTACATAGAGAATGTCACATGAAGAGCTCAAAATGTCCTCAGGAATTCTATCTTATTAATTCACACATCCCTGTAAGGCAGTGGAAATAATTACTTTCCTCAACAAATAAATTATCAAGATAGGACACTAAATATTTAATTGATTACTAAGACCACAAGGTTACAAAGACCTCTGAGGAGTATTGTAGATATTTGATTTGATTAATCCAGTAATTATGGCTCACTTTAAAATTTTATATTGACTGCTTTACTCCATCAAGCCTACTCAGTGACAAGAATCAAAGCTTCTTCTAATCCCTGCTTCTTGTCCTTTCCTCCTGTCTCTTTTTATTGCATAATTTCTTCAGATCAGCATCTTCTTAACTATTCCCATATCCACCATTTCATAATCTTATACCAAAACTTTCATCTCCACTTCCTAACAAATGAATGATGCGACGTCTCTAATCCAAATCTTCCAACATACATAGAATTTTTTTTTTACAAAACCACCACATTTATAATTTTAACCCATGAAGAAAAAAAAAACTGAATAACTCATTAGAACTCTAAGAAGCCCTTCCACTGATCCTAGCCTACTTTTTCAAAAACAATGTTGTTAAATTTTTAAATTTTTTACAATAACTCTTTTGAATGCCATAAAGATACAGAAAGAAAAAATGTAATTCAATATTTAATAGTTTAAGAAAACCTCCTTATGCCTCTGTATGATTAGGATGAGGTGATTTTTTTTTCTATACCAGTCATTTGGCTCTCTCAGTTCCAAAAGCACAACTTAATAGGGAGTAAATTGCCAAAGTTTTAATAAATATATTCTTTGCTAAGTGTATCTGCTGAACTTTGACAACCATTTTATTACATGTCCAACTGAAGAAATATTTCTTCAGGAAGATTTGTTTTAGTAAATTTTTTGTTTTAAAATAGATTCAGATGTACAGAAAAGTTGTAAAAATTGTATGGACTTCTCACATACCACATCTTTCCCAAACATAACTTCTGCTATTGTAAGCATTTCACATTACCAAGGTAGTTTTGTCACAAATAATACACAAACATTGGTACAATATTATAAGTATTAAGGTCCATAGTGAATTAGCTCTTTCTCAAGGTATTTTTATTGGCCAAGGATCTTATGCAGATTAATAAATTAAATTACATTAAATTAAGCTGTTGTCATGTCTCCTGGGGGTTCCTCATAGCTAAAACATTTTGTAATGTTTTATTTCTGATGATTTGACAATTCTCAAGAATGTTGGTAAGGCGATTTATGGAATATTCCTTGTTTGGGACTTGTGTGATGTTTTTTCATTATTAAATACTTTTTTGAGATGAGTGTGAAGAGCACAAAGGTAAAGTACTTTTCAGGTTTCATCATACTGAGAGTACCTACTATTGATATATCCTGTCACTGTGCATCAGGGGTCACCTTGATCCACCATATGATGTCTTGGTTGTGGTGTGTGACCTCCTCCTTTCCCTATAGTACTCCAAGGAACACCATAGGCAGAACCAGCACCTAAGTAGAAGGAATCTACATTAGCTATTTGAAATTTTTCTATATAATACATTTGTCTCTTCTTCCCCATCTATTTATTTATTCAATTATTTACTTACAACAGTATGTACTCATGAATATTTAGTTTACACTTTGGATTGTATTCTAATACAATATAAACCAATATAACCAAAGGCAATTTTTGAAATGCTATTTTTTGCCTCACATAATATGTTAGAACTCCTATAATCTCAGTGCAAGAGGAAACTATCCTGCATTTTAAACTAATAACATTGAAAATCTCATTTTAAGTCATATTGGTTAATATGTTTTTTCCAGAAATACGGTGAAAAAATATGTTGGTTTATAAAGACAGTATGTTGGTTACATTTGAAATACTTTATTTTATTTATGCATTTGTGAAAAACTACTGAGCACCATTCTTTTGAAAATAAAATGTAGGGCATTTTACAAATAAATTTAAAATTTTTTGTCTAAATAAAAACTATGGCAGGTAAACAGCCAATCTAAAATTATTATGCTAATCCTACAATGTATATTTGAAGTGATTCTTACACTGATTTGCATAATAATTTCATGAGTCTCATGATACATGTCCATTTTTTGGCTTCCATTCCCAAAGATTTTAATAGAGAATGTCATGGGTTGTACTCAAGGATACACACTTCAGCAAGATTCCCCTGGAATTCTAATGACAATTTTCAGCTATCCTATCTGAGAAACACTGTTTGGAAAATCTGCTACATTCTCCCAGTATCTAAACACACACTCTTCCAGTATTAGAATGTTTCCCATCACTCATTCCTGTATTTTAGCAGTTCAACTGACTCGCCTACCTCATGTAGCCATGTGACTGAGTTCTTTCTGCTGAAAGGAGGCGGAGATAATGTAAATTTTTGTCTCTTCTTTAAAAGGTAAAGGCCATTTATTCCATTTCATTCTTTGGAGCATGGTTATGCTGCTAATGAGCTACACTTAACCAAGAAAACCAAAGGCATAATGGCAAGAAGTAGATGACTCTGGATATTGAATCACTTGCACTCCCTGCTATAGAAGTCTTTGCATTTTTGCCCTCTTTATCATTGGAGCATAACTTAGCCTTTAAGTTATAAAAAAATGCTTTTGAAGAATTGGACCGACTCCCACTGACAGTAAAATTATGCATATGTATTAATATTTCAGTTTTAGGTAAAATGACCATATGTCTCAATTTGACCAGGACTGGCTCTTTTTACCTGTCGTTCAACCTAATTAGGTAGCTTATTTCCCCCTTGAAAAGCAGACCTGTTGAAATGATAAATTAAATCATCACCCTAGTTTTATGGAACTTGGCTTTCTCAATGATGTATCAGATCTCTATAAGATTTTTACCAAAAATTAAATTCAGGTTTAGGCATAGTTCAAAATCATGGTGAATTTTTAAACTTCGATTAAGCACAAAGAAAAAACAGTCTCACTATAAGCTAATCTTTTCATATAATTATGCACATTTAATATTATAATCCATGTTTGATTAGAGGATGAAAAGATAAGTAGACAAAATAAGTCTAGAATGATTTTTTTTTATTTCTGTTTAAATCATTTCACATCCTCTCCAATCTCCTCAGGCATCTAAAAATCAATGAGCCAGGAATTCTACAGCCCATTGGCAAGTGCCTATCACTCTTCAGAATTTCTGAATAAGCAGAATGATTAATTCATTTAAATTTATTGCCCAGGAAATATCAGAGGTGGCAGATGCTTTCCTCAATAGTGATTTACATTGAGAAGAAAATGAAAAACCTGGCCATTTTAATTAAGTGAATGCACCACTAAATCCAGACCCTTTCCTGTGCAATTTCCTCAAGGAGTAAATGTGCTCTTTGCCTGTTTTTTTTTTTTTTTTTTTTTTTTTTTTGTTGTTGTTGTTGTTGTTGTTGTTTCTGTTTGGTGGCAATTCTTCGCCAATTCTTTCCTTGTCTTGATGGGCTAAAAATCCCTAAAGATTGCTGCCTTGGAAACTGATTAATCTTTAATCATTAAAGCTCTCTACTGACATTGCAGAAAAGCTGTCAGTATCTCTTCATTAGCCTTGAGATTGGAAGCTTTAGATAAGCACAACTGAACTTCACTCTCCCACTATCCTCAGGGTCTCTTAACAAGGCAGAATTTTACAGCATCTCAAGCCTAATATTTTCTTCATTCAAATACAGTTTCATCACAGAGATTTTGCAAGACCATATACATCTGTCTTAATAATACTCAAAACTGCTAATATAAGTCTTGGGAATATTATGGAATCAAAACTTATTACCAGTAGCTTCTTTCTATCATTTTTTCAGTGATTGAAAGTGATGTGAATTTTAAGAGACTTATCAAGTTTGTTCTTTTTTTATTTTCTGTTAGCCAAATTCAAACCATAGTTAAGTTTTGAGACATCAGCATTTCCATTTACATCATTACATTTCATCCTTTAAAAAAATTCTTTTAATTTTTTCTTAGGATATATTTTTTTCTAAAAATGTTGGTTATCAACAGCTGACATGAGTGTAAGTGACCTCACATCTTTGTGACTATCCTGCCAACCTGAGTTTGAAACATTATATAAGGCTCTGAACAGTGGCTAAACCCAAATAAAGTAAGTGTACAAATATCATGCTGTATAAGTTATGTAATTTTTTCTAAAAAGTAAATAGAATAAGATTTCTACAAAATGACAAGTGTCATCCCACATATTATTGCTCTATGTCCCAACAGAACACCTTTCCTTTGCCTCTTCTTATTCAAACTGAAGAAATGATAATAACTTGTGTCTAGTTATTATTCATTTTCCCAAATATTAAGTTCAATCACAACAAGGGAAAAATGGTTGAATACTTTGATTTCACTTTTACCCATTTTTCATTTCTCACTAATGCTGTAGCTATGGTTTATTTTAAATCAAAATTATATAGGTCAGAAGTTATTTCAGTGAGTCTTTATATTTACCTAAAAATTATTTTCTTCTATGACTGTCCATGTCCCATTGCAAATCTTTGGTACTAGAAAATTGAAAACTAGAAAAATCATTAGAATTTGTAAATATTAAAACACATATATCATTCATGTTTCAAAAACATTACATATATTTTATTGAGTACTATCCTGTATAAGGATGCAGAAATTGCTTACAAAAAGACCATTTAATGTACCAGGGATTCTTCAGATAGTATCTGGTAAGTACAGCTGAATTTGAGCAGTGAAGTGATAGACAATACAGGAAAGGCAAGTTGGAACTGGACTGTGCATGGATTTTTTCATATTAAAGTGTCTTGACGATATGAATTAATATTCCATTTTTGAAAGAAATAAATATTGTTAGAGATATCATACATATTTGAAGATGTAAAAAAAAATCTTGGAATTCACCAAATCTAAACCATAACATTCCAGAAGAAGGCAAGGTTGCTTAGTTGATAGAAACAGTAATTCATAGTTAGCAACACATTGCTCTTTCACCCAATGCACCAAACACATGGCCTACACATACCAAATCAATATTTTTAGTTGAATGAATTAAAAAAAAAAATTATAGTTGTAGGTGGACAGTATGCATTTAATTATTTATTTTTATGTGGTGTGGCAAGTGCTCTGCCACTGGGCCACAGCCCCAGGCCTGAATGCATTTTGTAAAAATCTATTTTCTTAAACTCACCTTTCCATTTCACATTTTAGATGAGTATTTATTGTGGTAATGTTTACATCATGGGAAATTTATAATTTTAAAGTTTATAATTCTGTGGTACTAAGTATATTGATATTGTTATTTAACCATAACCTTCATCCATTTCCAGAATTTTTCATCTTCCTAAACTGAAATTCCATATGCATTCAACTGTTATTCATCATTTCCCTCCCCATCCAATCCTGGAAACTATTATTATATTCTCTGCTTCTGTGAGTTTGACTACACTAGATACTTCATAAAAGGGGAATAATATATTTATCCTTGTGTGCCTAACTTGTTTCTTTTCACATAATGTCATCTAGGCTCATCCAGGATATAGCATGTGTCAGAATTTCCTTCTTCTTGATGTCTGAATAATATTACATGATGTGGATATACAACATTTATTTAGTCTATTCATCTATCTTTGGATAGTTGAGTTGCTTCTACCTTTTAGCTACTATGAAATATACTACTCTGAACTTGGTATACAAATATTGTTCAAGTTAGGTCTTTCAGTTCTTCTGATTCATTTTGTTAAGTTCCATCCTTGATAATCTTAGTTCATGTTTCTCCAGGCAGAAATCTTTATCAGAACTGCTGAGTTCATTAAAACCAGTAGCCCTGAATAGATGATTTTAACCACCACAGCAGAATCTTAGATGGGCATAAAACTCACATAGTCTTCTACATCTGTAATGAACCTATACCCATTATATCAACTGATGTGGGAAAATTCCATAGACAACAAATAAATAGATATGAGCAAGAGTCTAAGACTGCTGTAAAATTCACGTGATCTTTATTTATGCCATTAACTTGTACACAAAACTCCGTAGATAACAGGCAGATAAATATGGGGCAATATATAGATCTCATGTTAATTTAAATAATCCATGAAGCCCTCTTTGTATATTACCTTCAGTAACTACCTCAGTCATCCACAAATTTAGCAGGTTCATATCTCACAATGAACTTTTACCAATGGAAGATAGACATAAAGAATTCTGTACATAAATTGTCCATCATCCTCTTCCTGATCAAATATTCTTTTTCACAGTTATTCTAGTACCTGCATATGCCACATTCTGCACAGTTGTTAATTCAAAAACTGGTGAGGGGTAATGGGGAATTGAGAAAAGACAAACAGACACACGTAGAGAAAAGCTGCGTCTAGGTGAGACACTGTCCTATGATGGAGGAACAATAAGCCAGAGCTAGCTTAGCACATTTATTATGTATGTTTTTTTTTTTTTCATTAAAAGGTTATTTGTGGGAAAGTTTATGCAAAGCAGACAGCCTTGAAGTGTGGTCACTGGCAAGACACTGTGGTTATATTATTATGCCCAGAATTCTCTTTCCCTGGCAGCTGGTGCCTGAGCTTAAGGTCCAAACTGATTTAGCTCCATGCCCTTGCACAGAGCCATGTCAGGCCAGGTGTCACCATAGCAACTGAGTAAACTTTACCTGCACTTTTGCACAGGAAATTCCCAGTGCAAATGCAACTATGAGGAAGTCAGAGATCATGATCCAAATCACAACTCCCTGCATGCATATTTATGCCAGGTGTCCAGTTAACCAGTGGTGATTTCTTGAAAACCTATAGGAACCTCTGTAATGTGCTATCTTGTACTGTTTCCCCCTTCTCACAGTCACTTCCCTTTTTCCATTACTCTAATACCCCAAAATGAGCTCACTGCCACCAAGTCAGCCAAAAATCCTATTCAGAAGATTTACTTCAAGTTTATTCTGGAAAGAGACAAGGGGAGGGAGGAAAAAGAGGGAGAGGGGAATACTGAGTAACAATATTGATCAAATTAAATTATACTATTGCTATCATGTACAAATATGTAACAACAAATCCCACTATTATGTATTATTATAATGCACCATAAATATTATGGAAAAATATCCCCTGGGTACCATATGTGTTAGCCATGAATGTCTGAAATCAGATTTTTTTGTGTGTGTATGGTGCTAGGGATTGAACACAGGGCCTTCTGCAAACAAGGCAAGCACTCCACCAACTGAGCTATATCATTAGCCCTGAAATCATATAATCTTATATAAAAATTTTATTTAGAAGTTTATTTCTCATGTTGCTTTCCTGTTACCAAAATAGGTAAATATGTTTTATACACATTTTCTTCAAATATGTCTAATAGTTTCCTCTCCTTTGTGTGTAAAATCCTAAACTCTCTGTAGAAAATATACTGTTTTATTCCAATATTCCATGAAGATTCAAAGACTTCAAGATATTCATACTTTTCTAGTCAACTTGGGTACCGAATTACTTTCTGGAATGCATCCACACATTTTCCACTTTGGAGCTCTCAAAATACCCATGTATCTATGTAGGTTCTTTTTTGAAAGTTTCCACTTATGGAATGTATAGTGTGTGCAGTGGACTTTACAGAATGTACAGAATGAGGCAGTTTTTATATTGCTGTCCTGTTGGTGCCCAACACATTTTCTGAATAACATCTGACTTTTAATTTTTAAAGGCTTTACCTCTCCGGGCTTTGTAACATTTGTAAAATTTCCTTTTCCTTCTACTTTCCATACTAGAATATATTTCCACCTAGAATCTTCTTATTTCTCTTTCCTAGCTGTTGATCCCTTTTGAAAATTTACATTCTAAAATGTCCTATGAAATTTCTGAATTCAGTCAAATTGTTCCACTTTAATAAGATGAAATATTTAATGTAATTTTACAGTATTCTAATTGAAACACTGTTGGAAATTTTTGGGCCCTTTACATATAGAATTATACCTGTTAAAATTTTAACTCTTAGTAAAATTATTTTCAGTGAAGACACAGACAAAGTAATCTTAAACCTTTTTTCATTTACCAATTTATGAAAGTACATCCAATGTTTAAATATATTTTCTTATTGAATTTAAGAGTGGCTAAGATGTCCCTAACAAACACAATTATGATTGACCCCATTTATGTTAAATCTAATTTACTTATTTTTTATTTGAAGTTGTTGTATATAACAGTTGAATGCATTAGTATTTGTAATACACATATATAGCACATTTTTACATATCACTGTTTAAATACAAAGTATACACATATTATTTGTGTCTTCATACCTGCACTTAGGGTAATGATATCCATCTCATTCTACCATCATTTTTTTTCCTTTATACCCCCTTGTCACCTCCCTTCCACCACCTCCCCATTGACCTTTCTAGTGTTACTCTAATCCTCCTATGCTCCCTGTCCCAACCCCACTGTGAATCAGCCTCCTTATATCAGAGAAAACATTCGGCATTTGGATTTTTGAGATTGGCTAACTTCACTTAGTATTGTATTCTCCAACTTCATCCATTTACCTGTGAATTCAATTATTTTATTCTCATTTATTTTTAAATATGAAAACCAAAATATTAGATAAGTATAGTTAACAATATTAACCATCTCTTTTCTCTTAAGAAAAATCCTAGCAGCAATGGATATTACATTATAGACACTTTATATAAGTTAACATTTTATTAATTGTCTGACCATATAGGAAAACTTGTGAGTTAGTAATTTTAAAGACATCTTTATCTTTACCTGTTTACCCAATTAAAACTGAACTTGCTTTTAAATCACATAATTTTTTTTTAAAAAATTGGATCCATTTCTTATTTTACTTTTAATTTATGTGTGCTCATTTATTTATATGCCAATTTCAATACCATGTACAACACATATGCAGACACAACAATACAAGACACTGGTGTATACCCATACAGACAAGAAACAAATATTTTATAAACTTTTGAAATTGGAGCTCCACAGGTAGGAGGCAATGTTATAGATGTTTAGTAAAGCTGCTGTTAAACTTAACCTATTAGAAATTAAAATAGAGCCAATTATACTTTTATATCATGTTAAATATAGAGAAGACCTGTGCAGATGGAAATGTTAGGCATAAAATCAAATAGCCATGAAGACACTGAAATAAAAGATTTCAGATGGCCACTTGTCCCAATGACTATCAGATCCACCCCCCCAAATTACCATATCTATGTCCTTTTTAGAATTTTGTAAGAGGAGATTTGCATTTGAGAATCAACCCTTGAAAAATTGGCCTCTAAACAAAGAGTGCAAAGACCCCAATAGTTAGATAAAATAAAACTGATTAGTAAAACACACTAATTTATGCATGCAAGATCAAATGTGAATTCACCAGAAACTTATGAGTTCAAAAAAATAAAATCTTAAAATGAGAGTTCTTAAAAAAAAAAAAAAAAAAAAATACATGGCCACAATTTCTAAAAGAGCATGCAAAACATTTTTACTAATTCAGAAAGCATGTTTGGCTTAGATTAGAGTCAGTTTAGATATGTAAAGAGTGTGGGAGCCTATAAAATCCTCAGAAAAGATTTTTTAGAAAAGGAAAATTGCACATTTAGAGTCTTTCCATTTTTATCTTCTGATATTATAGCATTAGTGTGGGATTTCTTAAGCAAGCAGGCTCATAGAGTGTGAAAGCAACTAAAAGCAAGCTGAGTCAAAGGCAGGCAGCTCAGATTTAAACAGGACATAATGCAAAGTGGCTCCCCTTGATCATTGTGCAAGAAGCAAGAGTGAAATGGAGCATGAGCCCAGAGGGTTGCCTGCATGGTGGAACATATAAGGAGTGCACACCCCCACACTCCTCTCTACACACTGGGGCAACTAAAGAAGGTGAAGGGAATCTACATGTGAGATCTGGGATAAAGTGCTGACTCTAACTTGTCCCCATGGCTGTCTGGAGAGCTGCTCATGTTTCTCTATTGGCCACCAAGGTGGTAGGGTTGAAAGGAGCCACTGGTCAAGCAGCAGCATGGCCCTTAGCCCTGCCTCTGGCCACCGTTCTGCTCCAACACTCCCAGCGCCCTGCTACCCTGGTTGTTGCAGCCACTGCCACCACTGCCACAGTCATTTTACACTCTTATAAAATGAATCAAGACAATCTTGTTATTAAGGACTACCAAGTAAAAGTTTCCACGGAAACCTTGCTAGATTCCTCAGCTGCATACATACCACGCAGCTTTTTAGCAAGCTACTCCCAAGTTTCTACATCTCTGTTGCCGCCTGAAGCGATGGCCGCTTGGAGCAATGAAGCCCCAGGAAGAAGTTTAGAGGCAAACTGGAAACAAACAGGCTTTTTATTTTGATAACTTCTCTCTCTGGCTCTAACAACAACTTTAACACGCACCACACATCACCAAAAACCCACACACCAAATGGCGCTGACCCCGATCAGCAATCTCGGCCCAAGTCTCTCGAGATCCCGGGCCAAGTCTCTTGAGACTATGGAAGGCGGCAATGCCCAAACATCTCCATGGCCGGTAGTCAACCGCAATCTTAGCCATCTCCCCAAACAGGGCTCTTGCACATCTCCCGCTCCATCCTCAAAAAAACAAAGAGCTAGCCATGCTATATTTATGAGCTGTCCTGTGATTTAAGCATAATCTTAAACATTGTAACACAGAGCTCTCTTTCTTTAGAATTAGAATGCCCCATGCTTTACACAGGGCCATATATCAACTCACTCTTTTCCTTCCTTCAATCAATGTGAATCTCTTTTTGAGGTGTGTCCTATTCACATTAAAAAATTATAGAGTTTCTGTGAATGTTTGGGGTTCCTGTTCAGGCACCAACTGTCACTCCCAGTATGACAGTTACCTGGTTTCCCCAACCAGGCTGATGAGGGTAATGGAAAACAGAGAAAGCAGGACCCAGAGGTTCAACCAATCTCTGATGGAAGAAGACTGATGAGCAGGCTTCAAGCATTTATTTCATAGGTTTTTAGAACAAAGGGATTCATTGTGAGAAAGTTACTTTAAAACCAAACCAAGTGGAATAAGATAAGTAGCCCAATTACAGTCATCAGCTTGCACCCACAATTCTCCACTCTCCAGGAGCTGGCACCTTAGCCCTAGGTTATGAACTGATAAACTCCATGGCAACCACATAACTCCCTTTGAACAGGGTGTCACCATACAATTGGGTGGTTTTCTTGGTGCTGAGAGATTCCCAAGAGAGGTGTCAGCCTCTGTCTCTGGGAAGTTCAAAAACCCATACTTCATTTGCCCCTCTGACAAACTACTGTGGCAGTTTTAAATATTTGGTTCTTTTTCACTTAGCTGGTTTTCCTCTCCATGCACCTAGTCCACCATTATGGATCCAGGAAAAAAGAAAGGCAGGAGCAAGCACAGAGGAGAAGGGAAGGACTTAGGTGAAATCTCTGAGAGGTGAGATAGTGAGTAAGTCTTGAGATAGGGTTTATTTAGCTCACTAAGGATTTTAAGGCAAAGTCATTGTCATTTCCCAATTGCCCATTTTTCTCTTAATCTAAGAGATCCTGAGGTAGGAAAAAACAAAAAAAGGCCATCATAGAGAAAAGGGAAAATGAAATATCTTGGAAAGATAATTTATGATTTAAGAAAGTAGGCCAAGTCTTATCTTACAAAAAATAAATTTCTCTTTCTTTTTCTTTCTTTCCTTCCTCTTTTTTTTTTTTTTCTTTTGTACTGAGGATTGAAGGATTGAACCCAGAGGATTGAACCTGAGGCACACCCCTATCCCTTTTCATATATTATTTAGAAACAGGGTCTCACTAAATTGCTTAGGGCCTTGTTAAGTTGCTGAGGTTGGCAGAATCTTCCTGCTTCAGTGTTGGTGCCACTGGGTGTTTTATTTTATTTTATTTTTTCCCCCAGAATTTGATAGATAAAAAGAAGGAATAACATGACTTTACAAAAGTAAAGGAATGCTGTTTTCAGTGCATACATCAGTGGTTGAAATAAGTTATTCTGTAATTAATCTACATATGAGCTACAGAGGGCACACTTACCCTCTGATAATTACTCATGCTTTTGGACCTGTGAGAAATATGCAGCAAACGCTGGTATTGTCAACACATTCTATATTTCCAGGTTAACAAATTTGATAAATTTAAATATTAATATAATTCTATTCTTCATGAAGGAAATATAAAACCCACTTGCAAACAACAAAAATATAGAAAATAAAAGATGAGATTTGCAGAATCAGTAATACTTGTTTCTAATTTTTCATTCTCTTTCTACATAGGCAAGGGCATTATTTATGGTCCCCCTGTGATAAAGTAAAGCTGCAAAACATATTTTTAATGATATATTTTCTGAAGAAACCTCCTTTTGAAGCTCCATCATCATATCCCCCTACGTTAATGTTAAAGAGAAAAAAAATTATATATATATATATATATATATATATATATATATATATATGTTAAGTCTAAAATCCAATGAGAAGAAGAAATAGAATCTCAGGATAACTAAAGGAACTATTGGGAAGAAAAAATTATTTGGATTATGTATAAAATTTCATTCCAGAAAGAAAATAAGAACAAAATACAACATTTATTATTGTAAACATTTAAAAATATTTTTATATTGTGAGATCCATTGTCTTTAAGCAAATAAGATAATTTCATTGCTATTAATTATTTCTCTGGCACAGCCTTACCATAAACTAAACATGGACTATTCTATACCCATAAATGATTAGCAATGTAAATAGAAGGATTTGGTTTTGTTTGGTTTTGTTTTAGCAAGACCATAAATGATTTTCTATGTGATAAAATGCCCAACCATCTGGGTTAACTTTTCTATCTAAGGTAATCGTTTTCTCTCAACAAAATTAGATTTTTTAAATATCCATCCAAATTAAATTAAGCCTTCATTAAGCCACATAAACAGAAAATGAAGAATGGTTAGAATTATCACTGTAATTCTGAGTTGTGTTATCATTTTTGAAAAAAACACAATATTATAATTATAACTGCTCATTAAAGCTCCTTATGTGTCCTGGATACTGTGCTTTAAATACATTATAACTGACCCGTACAAATGGTCTTTAAGGTAAGTATAACTATCACTGATTTATAGATAAGAAAATGGGACTTGTACCTGTTGAGAATCCAACCACAGAAGGACAGACCTTGGATTCATTTTGGTATCTGGTATACCACACAAACTGACTACATATGAAGTTGCCTTTAATATGAAACTTTTATATGGTGCATATTGCAAGACTTTGTATATCTAATTAAATAATCTCTACTTTTTAAATAGGTATTTCTCACATATATGTTTATTTCTAACACCTTTCTTGTATATTATTATTATTATTATTATTATTTTAAATATTTTTATTTATTTGCTTTTAGTTGTACACAATGCATTTTATTCAATGAGTTTTATTTGTACATGGTGTTGAGGAGCGAACCTGGGTCACCCATGTGCTAGGCAAGCGCTCTACTGCTGAGCCACAATCCCAGCCCAGTATTTTATTATTTTAAAATACCACATTTCCTTCTAATAAAAGTGATATGTATTAACTGTAAAATATTAGACAGCAAAGGAAAACTATAAAAATTGATTTATTTAGTTATGAAATCTTCAGTTGCATTTAACAATTGTTTCATATACTTATACTTTGTTCAGTATATCTGCATAGTCTTGCATATTACCCTATATAGTATTATTGAAATGGCCTGTTCCTTCTTCATATTATACTAGTACCTATATAATATTGCTATGTTGCAATTGAAATTTTATATAACTAATAATATTAGGTTATTAGTATTCTGATATATGCAGGTTATTAGATTACTTTCATTTTAACTTGGCTACACTTAATATAATCAATATTTGATGTTTGTTCTAATTATTTATATTTCTAAAACATCTTACATTGAGTTTTTTAAAGATTTTTTTCTAATTTTTTGTACTTTAAATAGTATACAAATTTATTGTTTCTGTTACCTTTTTCATATTTTTTATAATATCCTGAAACTTGGAGTTCTCACTTTTTTATGTGATTCATTTAGAATTATAATAATATTTAATTACAGATTTGCCTACAAAAACATAATGTTATTCACAACTTCTATCCACCTCCCCAATGAAATATTTTTAATTCTCCTTAAATATATGCTTCATTCCACAATTACATTGGCTAATTTTAAGTTGTCTCCCTTATTATTTTAAAATCTTTTATAATTATAAATATTTTATTACTTAATTATTGTAAATAATTAATGTATTTTTGTAATTTATAATTATTATGTTAAAACTTTCAATGTATTTGATCAGTCTATTATTTGCCATTATTTTTTCTTATTTTTCTGTTCATACTTTTCTTTTGACAGAAGCTTTCTATTTAGTAGATTATTTTCCTTCTATAAGACAATATTTTAAATAAGCCCTCTTAACTGTTTCAGGTATCTTTCTTTAATGGTAATTTTATAAAAGCATCTAATTGCAACTTGATAGTAAACTTTTATTAAGCAATTTGAAGGTTTGAGGAGACCTTCACAACCAAGAATTTCAAGGGCATTGATTCAAACATCCTATCCAATATTTCAGAGTTGGTGTCTTCTGACCATTTTCCTGAACTTTCACTACAGATGTGACTAGGCAGGGAAAGAAAATGTTCCTTGAGGGCTCTCATTCCACTAGCTTTTCAATGTGTTTCTCAGGTGAGTCTGTATATTCACTATAGATAGGGCCTACTTGTAAGGTTTTTTTTTTTTTTAATGGTATCAGAGTCTAATTATCTCTTCTTAGAGTATCAATATAAAATTTTAATAAACATTTAGTACCTCTATATTTGTAAGGAATATTTCTGTCATTATCTTTCAAGTTTCTGACTTACCATACCTGCAAGAATTCTCCTCAGTAATGACATTTCCAGGGTCATCCACCAGGAAAATTTTCACTATTTGGAATGACACTTGTGCCATGAAATATGTGCCCCACTTGTCATAGCATGGTGTCCCCTCCATTTACCAGGTAATGTGTTAGCTAGAGCTTAGTCCCTCTGAGTGCTGTTTCCTTTGATTAATCTCAGTATCAGATGCTTTAGTTCAGTTCTACCAAGAAGCAGATACAAATATAAAATAAGATGGTAAAAGATTAATTGAAAGAGAAAAGAGAATAATGAAAAATAAAACATGTGTATGTCTGACAATTATGAAAATAAAGAGGAAAAGAAGAAAGGTTGGGTAAGAGAATTTTCATATTGCATTGTAATCCCAAGAAAGGTTAGACTAGGCCCATGAGCTGTTTTCAAGTCAAAGTTCATGCTACTGGAGGAATCTCCTCCTGGAATCTGACTCTGTCCAAACACACCCATGTTACACACACACACACACACACACACACACACACACACACACACAATTATTAAGAGGGAATCATGGCTTTAATGCTATAGAAAAGTATGTCAGTCCCCATAACTCCCTGTAGGTGGATGTATGAGTGATACATTTGCATGGTTTATATATTGCCTTTGAATTAGCTTTCCTCCTGTGTTTTAAAATAATGGCTTGAACATTTATGTTGAGTAGTAACTTTCCGTCTTATTTCATTTATAGATATGTTGTCAGGTCTTCAGAAATCAAAACTGAAACCAGTATACACTAAGCCCATATAATAGTATCTTTGTAGATATAGCCAATAGAGACCAAGAACTGAGTTCTTATTTTGAGTTTCTGTTTCCTCCCATTTCTCAATAAAACAACCACCATCATCATTGATTGTGATAGGTTTTCCATAGTTGTCTTTCTAAAAAATTTCATTTATAAATTGTAGTCCATGATTTCAACCAGTGAACCCTACCTGGTCTCTGATTTGGGGTGGATGTTCTCCATTCCTCTTCATTTCTAACATCCTCTTGTACTCTAATAGAAGTCCCAGAACTTCATCATTATTTATGTGCTTACAGTATAACAGTCAATGTAATTCATCTCAAACAGTACTAGCTCTTTTGTCTAAAGTTCTTATGTATTACATTTTTTCGACAATTTAATAGTATTAGAAATAAGTGAAATATGCTCACTTGTACTGAAAAATTAAGAAAGATATTTCTAAGAATTTTAACCCTGGGAGTATGTTAGAATAGATATTCTCAAGAACTCCTCCAATTTAAGTGATTTATTACAAGAATATCAGGGGTGACAATTAAAGGGGGGAAAAAGAATCTAGGGAGGTAATAATATCTCACATGCAGGAACCCATCTGTGAAATGCATGAGGACCTCTTCTTGGCATCACAGCCAGGGAGGGAATGGGAACTGGGAACTTCCCTTGGCTCTCCTAAAGAATCAGACTGCCTAATGCATGTGACCTTTCCCTCTGCTTTTCTAGAAAGATCCCTCGCAGTAGCACTGAAAATGGGCAAAACCCGTGAGGAACTAAGCAGTCTACCTGCCCCCACCTCTAACCTGTTTTGGTGAAGAACTTTCCATAGAATTTCTTTGATGTCTTCTGATATAAACAAAGCAGTCACAGGCTCTTTTTTGTGTGTCAGAAGCTAGACCTGTCTGGTCAGCTTGCCCATCTCGCCCCCACTTTGAAACTACTTTCTGTGTTCTGTGGTTATTTTGCCATTTTATTTCTACTATCTTTTACTTCTCATCCAGCCCATTCCACCAGTGGGGAACCCTGTTTCCATGGCAGGATATGGGTAATATCACACCAAATTTATCCTTCAACCTGAAATTTCATGATTTTTTGGTGACCTCATGTGCCTCAATGGTAGTGAGTCTTAATAGAAAGCTATAAAGCATAGGGCCTACCCTAAAGAATAACATTAAAAAAAATCCACCTTGAAACAAGAACTATGAAGTCATGCTACTTTTGTTTGAAGATGACTTAGACATTCAAAGTCAAAGAACTAGAAAAAAAGCAAACTGAAATGTCTCCAGGGAATCTTCAACCTACTGTTCCAAAGGAAAAGGTTGAGTCTCAGTAACTAATTACAAAATATTCAACAATCAAGGCCCCATGATTTAAAGCCCATAGATGCATAAAACAACAGAATCTGCCTTGCAGGTAGTAGTATTATAGGACAGAAAATATGATGCAACTATATTGAATATTACAATATATAGCATTGAGCTTGATACAGTAATATCTATGAAAATATGAAGAATAACTAATCACATATGAATCATAATGTTCATCCTTCTTGTGGTTTGTCTCAATCATTATATCTCCCAAAATATATGAACTACTTTAAGCATAAAGAAATGCATTTATATTCCAGCACAACTATCACATATTTGTAAATATTGTGTATATACGGATAAACAATTTTAATAAATACATTTAAAAATTTCATGAAGTAAAATGTATGCAATTTATATGCATTCTGTATTAAATTTATGATAAAATAATATCCTAATGTTTACACTAAATTTCTTGACTTAGAAATTCTCATCAAAATTAATTTCCCTATAATGATTATAGCTTGTCAAATTATGGTAAGGATTACCTATTTAAAAAATGTTCATTTTATTTATATATGAAAATAGGACTTTAATGCATATAATAATATGCATATATAATGGATTCCTGCCTGATAAGTACAAATAACAAATATTCATTAAATAAGGTACACTGTAAATTGATAGGCATATTACTAAGTTTAAAACAGAAACTATTGTACCAAAATATTTCCCTGTCATCTAAAAGATCTCTCAAACTTTTATTTTCCTTTTGCATGAAGAAGGAATATTTTTAAATTGACATATGTGTGGTGATTAAAAAGCAACGTAAAACAAATGATATGTAGTTCATATGAACTGAGATCCACAATGTGCATTTTATGAAAAAATATTGAAAAATTTGACAAAGGAGGTTTCTAGTATTAACTCTTATTATTTTCATTTTCAGGCTGCTTTATTTGGCCCGTGTAACATAATTTTAACACATTTACCATCCTAACAATTTAAAACAATAGACTTTTAATAAGTAGTGAACTTTATCCCTAAAGAACAATCCTAGGTTACCATGAATATGCATCTGTAAGATGTAATATTGGCAATTCAAAAAATTGTGGCATGTGTGTGAGTATGTGTATACAATCAAATATACAATCTATGGAAAGCAACACAATCCTAACTCCCTTCACTGCAAAATGTGTTATGCTAATTGTAAAACAAATGTAAACTACTGGATTCGTGAGAAAACTGTGAATGAATGTGGGTGTACAATTCGTAAAGTCGTTAGAATAGACAACACATGCTTCTCTTGATCTGTCTATTGATGTGTGTCAGTATTCCTTTTAACCCATCAGCCACTGCTGCTCTATACAATTATTCTGTGTTATCCTTAAATATTATTTTATCTGAATGGTGAGAATACTTTTTTAAAAAGCCTACGATCTTATACCCACATTTCAGAGTACAATTATCCCTTATAAAAGTTAATTCATTCAATAGACAAAATAAGAAGCTCCTGTGAGTGTTAAATAAAATAGTATTGTAAATAGCTGAGTAGTGCCCCATAAATGATACTAGTACCTTAATTCTCTATATTTCTCATTTTATTTTTGGTGGAATTTGTCAGCACAATAATACATTTCAATATACATATTGAAAATGGATAAATTAACATTATGGTTTGGTTAATGTTGAGAAAATTGAATAAAGAAGAAAAATAGGGGGAAAAGTTAAGTAAAATAAAGTAGCATATTGTTTTAACATTTTGGACCAAGCTCCTTTTATTATTATTGACCTGTAACAAACTGTTCATAAAACAGCTAGGTCACATGCAGATATTTACAAAAACTCTCCAAGCCTATTCTCAGCTGTATAATGGAATAGTAATAATTGCTCTGGAAATATCAAGGAAAAGTCTGATACTTCAGTGCACCACAAAGTTGCAAATAGCATGAACCAACTAATTATGCGTTATTGACAACTGCCATCTGTGGAATATCATTTGAAATAAAGTGATTAATAAATTATAATATATATATAATATAATATAATATAATAATATCATTTGAAATAAAGTGATTAATAAAAAACAAAAACAAAAGAAGAAGAAAAACAGAACCTTAAGTTTTTACATATATGGGAATCATATTTGATCTCATTCTTATACAGTACACATCCTCTTCTTGTATGGCAACAAAACAGGTTAAGACAAAACAGAAGACACATTTGTTAGCTCATATTTCATTCCAATTTCAGAGTAGAGTTTTCAGTCTAGGATAAAGATACCATATTATTTCCCAAGGACCACAAACAATTACTGTTGTTAATGACTTTTTGTTGTTACGAACATCACTCAAATCTGAACTGGTGACCTGGAAGACTCATATACCATAGTAAATCTTTCAATTGATTTCTTTAATTTATATTTTAAATATTTTATTTACAATAAATGATAACTTTTGAAAATTTTATCTTTTATGATCTATTTTATATAAGATAGAATTATTTAATAAACTTTTGAAATTTTTATGTATCTGTTTATGATCTCTTTAAGATAAATTTTTAATATGTAGCTATTATTAATATATATTCCTTTCTAAAAATTTAAATTATATATTAGTTTGTGTTTCCCCAAGTGGTAATTGCAGACACTCAGTATTTTTAAATGGTTCAATAAAGCTATAATCACTGTTGTCTCTCAAATACGGATAAGTCTAGTACTCTCTTATACAGATTTCTAACTGTGTATAATTGACTTTTCCACAAATGATTAGGGGTGCCTGATTGTATTTTATACTTTGGGATGAAACCAGTTCCTTCTTCATGTAAATATTTCAAATACAAATTGCATTTATTCCTCACAATGCTGTTAGTGACTATAGGTAGGTGAATTTCAGCTCAAGAATTTCTCTTGTGTTAAGAAAAGTAGTTTTTAAATGTAGATATTATATAAAGATAATCAAAATTGATGTTCAGAATTAATATGTATCTTGTTCATAAAAGATAAGTTGAACAGGGAATATGTCAGACTTGGGAATCTCTAGAGCATCCTCTATTTTATAATGTTTAGGAGGAAACAGGATGAGTATTGAATAAGCAGAAGTGAATGTGGAAAAACTACCCAGCACATCTGTCATTCTTTACAAGATTGCATCAACAATGGTACTTACTTCTGTTCTTTTTTATTTTCTCCTTTTCTTCACTTTCTTTCTCCTTGTCTTCCTTCTGTTTCTAATGGTGAATGAAGTGTATTTACCCTGCTATTTCTGGGGTGTAGATATTTGCAGAACTTGGTATCTGTGTATATGCATGCCTGTACATGCACATACATGCCTGTTTTTCTAAATGTTGGGGACAGAGAAGGATGCTACTAGAGACAGCCAGAATCCATTTTTTTTCTTGTACCCTTAATGAAAGGACACAGCAGCAAATTTTAGAAAATATATTCTTTCTACCCATAAACTAACTTCTCTCTCAAGAAAAAGTGTAATGGATTGCTAAAATTTAATAGGTTTTAAGTTTGCCTTCAAGATCATTAAGCTGCTGGAGCCTCTTATAAAGCAATTACATATCTATAGTATGAGATAGTCCATATAAATGAGTTCTTTCTCCTACTTGGAAAATTTAGACCCATTAAATCCTTATGACAATACCAACTCAGAAATAGGAAGATTAAGAACAGAAATTGTATCTGCATGGTATAATCCCAAGTATATATCTAACTCTTAGGAGATTGCTAAACCTACATATATAGCAAAGAAAATGAAAACCTCTATAATGCCATTAACATTCACTGGATATTTTCTAACTTGGCTTGATTATCTCATGTAGAAGAACAATAAATTAACAAACCAGAGACCAAAGTCATAATGGTAATAGCAATAACAAAAAGCACTATCATAATTGCATATGCAAAATATATATATATATATATATATATATATATATATATATAATATACAATGAAACAAAAATATAAGTTAGCAGCTGGGTATATCACATCTTTCCATAAGAGTTTATATTTATGTTCTTATCTGATCTTTAAAATTACATACATGAAAGTTAAGACAGTGGCCCCTTGTTGAAATTACAGCTAACTTACTTTTCTGTTTCCATTTAAAACAGACAAGTCCTTTTTATATGCACAATGCTACAACATACATATTGTGTGATGTAAAGGGCTAAAATTCCCTTTGAAAATCTTGATAATTAGAATGAACCTTAGCTCCATCAAGTAAAACAGAGATATTTTGTTTCAAACATATGGAAGAAAATAAATGTATGAGCTCAGAGAAAAATTATAGCCTTATTATACTTGGGCACCTCAGGGATAGAGTTGACTAAAACAGAGAAGAATATCTTTGGTCTGGTGAAAATAATAAATCATTAATGAGGTTGAAGGGAAGCAGTAGAAATCAGCTTGGCAGACTGACAGAATTCTATCAGAAGATTGTCGAGTACTATATTACTCAAGACTGACATGGAATGGTGGACTGAATGACAGTTGTTGACAGAAATATAATTTTGCAAAAAAAATCTTGAAATCTGTAATTAAGCATCATGGCAAGGATAACTTACTGATAAAAAGGGAATATATGTTCTCACTCTAACTGTATATTTGGAATATTTAAGTAAATTAAAATATGCTGTGAGTTTGAGTTCTGTTTTGCAACAGCCTTAATTTTGGCTAAATATTGCTAACAATCAACAGTTTAACAAGTAAGCTATTTAACAGAATTGTCAAAAGAATGAAATATTTAGATTGCAAAAATGAAAGAAAGTAATATTTATGATAATCAAACATCCTATTGTGAAAGCTTAAAAGATATCTCGGTTGTTGTATATAATATACAAGTGCCACTCACAACTGCTACCACTATCATGATAAGGATTATAATTCTGTCCTCATCACAACAGAATATTGAAAAGGGGTAATGTTCATCTTATGGAAATGAGAATTGAAGTTATTGACAAAGAATTTACATCATCGCTATCTTCATTCATTTAGAGTTTCATGCGTTTTCTGCCTGAAACATTTTTCAAAAGTGGTTTTTTGTAGGTGAAATAAGCACTAGTGAATTTCTACAGAACATTTTGCTTCCTTATTTCATAGGCTGTGAGTTGGAAGATTTTGAAAGATTTTGCACTTTGTATATTATTTTGAATAACATGTGTTCAAGGCTATGAATTTCATGAACTGACCTGCAATAATATACTCAAATAACTAAACTTGGAAAAACTGTGATAGCAAAAATAAAATATTTTGTTAAATCCACCAGAGAAAAGACGTTAGGTGAAAAAGCAATAAAACAGATTTATGAAATGAGTAAAATACAAACATACAATATTGAAAATATTAAAAGATATTTGAATATTGAAGCAGGATATATACAATAAATATGTGCATCATTTTATGTATCAATTATAGCTTAATAAATAATTTAAAATAAAAAGAATCAGAAACAGAAGTAAGAGTGATTTTAAAATTTTCAAAATAATAATCTGCCAATATTTTTATAATAATGCTTTTGTTACATGAAAACCATGAATGATTTACTAAGAAATCAAAAGGAGAGAGAACCCTCAGTAAAATGCTAAAGACTATACAATTAATCCTTATTTTCTCAAGAAAAAGTAAAATAAAAAAAATAATCAAAGTATACATGGACTAGCTGAAATAAATAGCAAGTTGATTACTTAAACACAACAATGATATAAATGTTCTAAATTTTCTAAATTACGAATAAAAGGCCAAAATTACAAAACTGGGTGAAAGAAGTATATGCAATTATAGTTCTCAAATAGAAACATGTTTGAATATAAGGACACAAATAGGTTAAAATAAAAAGTTTAAAATTACATATGTGTATATATATACATTTTTGTATAAAATTTTTTATCATCTGTGTTGTTTATTTAAAAATCAACTCTTAAGAATGTTCAAAGCCAGCCTCAGCAATGGCGATTTTATTTATCAAAATTTAGTCAAAAAAAAAAAAAAAAATACTGGGGTGTTGCCCTAGTCAAGTGCCCCTATTTACCAAAAAAAAAAAAAAAAAAAAAAAAAAAAATCAACTCTTGGCTTGGGTGGGAAGAACAAGAACATCCTCTATTAATATGAAGACAATTCTTAATAAATTCATAGCCAATTAAATTGATAATTGCATTAGAATGCTAAAACATCACAATCAAGTGGACTTTGAAAAGTTATGCAAGTTTAATGTCAGGTGGCAAAGTGGCCTATTATCCCAGTGACTCAAGAGCTGAGGCAGGAGGATCAAAAGAGGCCAGCCTCAGCAACTGAGGGAGGGCCTAAACAACTCAGCAAGACCCTGTTTCAAAAAAGAAAAAAAAAAAAAAAAAAATAGCAAGAAGTTCAAAGTTATGCAAGTTTGATTTAATATTTAAGCCAAAGTTGTTCAACATTTATTCAGAATGTTAAAATAGATTTGATGGTTATTTTAGTCAGCTTTTCTGCCACTGTGACAAAAAAAAAAAAAAAAAAAAAAAGTGACAAGAATAATTTTAGAGGAGGGAAAGTTTATTTAGGGCTCATGTTTCAGGGGTTTCAGTCCATAAATGGTGGGCTCTATAACTCTGGGCCCAATTGAGGAACAAGATCAGGGTGAAAGGTTATGGCAGAGGAAAGCAACTCAGGATATGGCAAAAGGGAAGCAGAGAAAGTGAGAGTCTAAGCATACTCATAAGGAACAAAATATAAAACCCAAATGCATGCCCCCAGTAATTCATCACCTGTGGCAACACTATCTGCTTACAGTTACAGCCCACTTAATCCATTTAGAAGGATTAATACCCTAATTAAGACTCTCATAACCCAATTCTTTCATCTCTGAACTTTATTTAATTATCTCACACATGGACTTTGGGGGACAACACATATCTAGACCACAACAATGATCTAAATATGAAGAAAAAGTATGTGAAGAAATCCATCACATGGTCATGTTCAGAAAAACACACGCACGTGCACATAAACACACACACACACACACACACACACACACACACACACACACAAACCCTCAAGAAGTTAAAAATGAAAGAAAACTTCCTCAGTCTGACAAATTTATTTTTATTTATTTATTTATTTATTTATTTATTTATTTATTTATTGTACTGGGGATTGAACTCAGGGGTACTTGACCACTGGGTCACATCCCCAGCCCTTTTTTGTATTTTATTTAGAGACAGGGTCTCACTGAGTTGCTAAGTGCCTCGCCATTGCTGAAGCTGGCTTTGAAATCGCAATCCTCCTGCCTCAGCCTCCCAAGTGCTGGGATTATAGGCGTGCGCCACCGCGCCCGGCTGACAAATTTATTTTTAAAAATATTTATTCTCCTCATTATTCTTAATGTGGAAAGTCTGAGTATGTTATCCATAATATTCATAAAAAAGCAAAGTTATCTGCTTTTACTGCTGTTCTTCTCATTATATTAGAAAATGTAGCCGGAGAAAATAAGGCAAAAGAATTAAGGAATAAAACACTGAAAAAAATCTTTATTTATTCACAGGTCATATTAAATAATTTACTTATTCAGAGGTCACATTAAAATTGTCTATGAAATTCTAAGACACTACAACATTAGAACATTTAGATATATAATCTATATCATATTGCATTAAGGCATATTTACAAAAAAAATCACAATTCTCTAGTAAAATTTTTTGAAAATAAATTTAAAATAATCATTGATAATGACTTGATCAATGAAATACTTAAATTCAATTTAACAAAACGTGTTCAAGAACATGTCAATGAGATCTACAAAGTGTCCCTGAGAATCATTCAATGAGGTATAAATAAAGGGACAAATATATCAAATTTATGGAATAAAAAGCTCTGCATTGTTAAAATGTTCATTGTGCCAAAATCAACAGATGGATTAAAAGTTTCTAGCAGGCAGTTTTATGAAAATTAATATGATGACTCATGCAAAGCACTTAAAACTACTCAGAACCGCCTTTAATTAATGGATTTGAAGACACATTGTAATGCTATATTAATCAAGTGAAGGTGGTATCTGTGTTAGGATAGCAATTTAGATCAATGGAAGATAATAGCACAGAAATAGAGTCAGGCATACATTTTTAATCAATCTGAAAACAGCACCAGGACACATTATGAGGAAAGAGTGTTTTACAGCAAATAATTGGTAAAATGGTATTCATGAAAAAAATTAACTTTGATTCTCACCTCACACCATACATCAAAATAAACTTTAGCTCAATCATAGGCTTAAACGTAAACCAAAAGCTAAACTCACAAGCATTTTGGGAGAAAACATTACAGGGAAATTGTGTTTAAAAATTTGGGGTAGGTGAAGATTTCTTAGAATAAAAATGGATCATGAAAAATAAAAGAAAAAATAGATAAATTAGATTTCATTAGAATTTTAAATGTTAATTGTTCAAAAAATACCTTTTAGGAGAAAGGTAGATAATGTACCAAAAGTAAACATATTTTTAAAAGGCCTTGTATTTTAATTATATGAAAACTCTTATAAATTAAATATACCTGTCCTTAAAAATGAGTAAAACATTGAACAGAAACTTTAAAAATACAAATATTTGACAACTAAATATATAAAAAATATCACCAACATTCATATTCTCCTGGAAAATTCAAATTGAAATTACAGTGCAATTAGAATAATCTAACTGGCTAAATTTTTAAAAACTTATGACAAGAAATTTTAATGTTTCATCAAATCAGCTAGAATCCTTATATACTGCTGGTATGTCTGTAATGCTTATATACAACTTTGAAAATAGTTTTACAATTTCTTGCAGAGTCACAAATACACTTACTATTAGACCCCAGATTTCCTCCTGTTAGTACCTTCTTAAGAGACAAAATATATAACCATAAAGAGATGTATGTACAAGAAAGCCTGTAGAAACCATATTCATAACAGCCAAGAAGTAGATTCAATTCACATGCCCACCAACATATGGATGGATAAAAAATGTGGAATATGTATATAATGTAAGGTACTAAGTACATAGTAAAATGACATCAACCATTGATACACATATAGACACAATTGGAGTTCAACAATAATCTAAAAAAGAGAATCCACACATAAGACGATGACAAACTGAATGTTTCCAATTTTATTTTTGTTGGGGAGGATTCAAGAGCATGCAAAATTAATTTATAGTGACAAAGCACATACCAGTGATATCTGGAGCCAAAATTAAGGGGGACTAAGTAGCAAAGAGTGTGGGAAAACCCTTTGGGTAACATAAATATTCTATTCCTTCAGTGTGATGAAGATTACAAAAAAATATAATTTGTCTAAATATATCAAGCTGTGCAATTAAAATGGGCACATTCTACTGCGTGCAATTATAATTCCAGGGGTTATTAAAAGTTCCTGGTGTGCTACTTCACAGAAGGGTGATTATCATTTATGATAGAGTACTGCATATTTCCAAAAAAGAGAAGGTATTTTGAATGTTTTAACCATAAAGAGATGATGACTCTTTGTGGAAGTAGGTATGTTTGCATGGATTTAGAAATTACATAATGTATTCAAGTATTGAAACATCACATGGAACCTCAAAAGGAAGTGTAATTTTTATGTATTGGTTAGAAATCAATTTTTAAAACATAAATGATGTATATTGGAGTATTAAACTATTTTAGGAGTTATGTCTTGGGCAGGTTAGACATGTTTAGATGCATTGAAAAAGCATGATAAAATTTGCTTCTGAAATTGTTTCTGAAAAGAAGCACATTTTTTACACGCAACATATTAATGGTAAGTATGTGTTAAAAAGAAACTATTGTAAGGTGATAAAAATCACTTTATATTCTCAATGAAACAAGATTGACTGACTTTGATGGAAACATATAGGAAGATAGAGGAAGATTCAGAAAAGAGACTAGGAGAGAGTGAGAATATTAATGAGAAATATAGACTAGCAGCTAGAACCAATGGGCAAGTTAAGTTTGGAGGTCATGAACTTGATGTGAAATTATCCATCTGTTGGTATATTTTGTACAGCCACACTGACCTCATAGGTAGAGTTATAAACTCAGGTGATGTTAAAAACTAATGATGATTTTAGTTTTAGTTCAATGATTATCTGTTTATTATTTTTTGTCAGGTGAGTAAACAGAGGAGAGAGGAAAAATTAGCTTTAGAAAACAATTTACATGTTATAAGAAAAAACTGAGGACATAAGCTTGGGAGTGATTATAATTACAAATTATGCATTATGTCACTTACATTAGCTGAGCAAGGAAATAATAATGTAAGTAGGGTGAATGAACAGTGAAAATTTATTAGGGTCAATAGAGCGTGTGTCCAGTTGGGAAATCAGAAAAAGTAGTTTAAAAATATAAATGAGATACACTGTAGAATAACTGAATTTGAATCCAATAACAATGACAAGGTTAATTTCAGCTGTGATCTGTAGAAAATGATAAATTGTGACTCTAATATTTGTAAGCTGTTAGTAAGTCTACGTGACCAAATAACTTATCCCTTTAATACTAAAGATTCTTCATTGTCCCATCATTCTCTGTCCCTCATTATCTTCATAGTCTAAGCCTAATTTTAATGCCTAAATCTGTTTTAATAAATAAATGAGTCCAAGAATGTAGGTGCCTTATCATTTCCTTTGTAAAATGTAAACAATGCATTTTATTCTTTTTCTCTTCTTACTTCTTCCCATTCTTCTTGTTAGTATCAGTGCTAGATTTCTTCAGTATTTCTAGGGCCATTGTTACTATTTTATATCATAATTCTGCTTCTCTATTATGTTACCTAAAATTTGGCAGGAGTACTGCTGAATTTATAGTATATTCTAAAGCCTAGTTTCCACAACTGCATGCTAAACAAAGATTTCCCAGTGAATTATGTAGTACTATAATTATGTAAATGATATTTCCTCAGGAATGATTTATCAGAATCTTACACATAAAACAGAACACATGTTTGGGAGCAAGAAAATGTATTCCTATTGGTTTAGTACACCGCAATTGCTCATTTATTAGCATTGCCATATGTGCACTACTTTCATATAAGGAAAACTGTTCTTATAACCAAAGGGAAATACCACATAATAATTAAAAATGATAAGTGATATGCTTTTGACCATATTATACATTAATTATTTGTTTCTTTTGTTAATATCATAGCCACCAAATGATAACAATATTACAATATAGAATTAAAGGAATATTTGAAACACAATGCAAATATTTGGGGTATCAAATAGTTTTTCAAGTAAGTCTTTTGATTAAATATTACAGTACACTACACGTTTTGAGATGACCTCCCACCATAAACTAGAATAAATATTGGCAGTCAAGGTATCGGCATAAAACAGAATGAATACTTGAAATAATTACCTTAGCAAATGTAATGAGGCAGCAAATATAATTTAGTGCTTATATATACATACATTTTTTTAGAGGGGGGTACAAGAGATTGAACCCAGGGACACTTAACCAGAGATTGAACCCAGGGACACTTAACCACTGAGCCACATCCCCAACCCAGTTTTTACTTTTTATTTTGAGACAGGGTCTTGCTAAGTTGCTTAGGCCTTTGCTATGTTGCTAAGGCTAGCTTTGAACTTGTGTCCTCCTACCTCAGCTTCTAAAATGGCTTGGATTGAAGCCATGCACCACCACACCGGTGGTATGGCAAATATTTTAAAAGGTGTTGTCAGGAACAAGTACATCAACAAGGAGCAATGAGGCATTAATAGCAGGGAGCCCTTTAGGAGCCATAGATCTGAGGTGTCAAGGGAAGAATTATAGTTAAAAAAGCCCAGTGGAAAGGTGACATTGTGGAAAAGATAGTATCAAACCTAAAATACAACTGTGAGAGAATGCAGCGACTGGCATGTGTGTCGAAAAAGGGAAGGGAATAATACTATATAATCCCTGAGTCCTGTTTTCCATTGCTTTCTAATTTCCTATCAATGTTTTCTATTATTCAAATTCAATGAGAAATCATATTGTTAGACATTCTAGGAGATAGGGCCTATAGCTGTTACCCCCATCATGCCAAAGCAAGGCAAATGGTGTTTCCAGGTTAGACAGAAAACAACAATAAATTAAGTCAATAAAACAAAGTACTTAATACACCAACGTTGGAGCACATAATTTTCCAAAACAGGCCTATAATGCTGTCATCTGCTATCCTGTGAAGCATGCTCTTTTTACTTGATTTGACCAAAGCATATTTATAAATGAGTGTAGATGATAGTCTTAACCTAGAAAGAGTAGTGATGGTAGATATCCAGGATCCAGTCCATCTAACTGTTCCTTCTTGTTTGTCAATGTCTAGTGGACTTAAAGATGCCAAGAAAAGCAAGATTGAAGATGGGTAAAACTGTATCAAGGAAGTGTAATATACCACCAGTGAATAACAATATATATGTCCATTTAAATGTTCATCTGAAGTTATTTACTCCCAAAGATGTTCTTTACAGTAAATTTGCAGGAAGTCAAGTGGTCAGTCTATGGATGTCATTCCTCCACCTTCCCTCAGCAATGAAGTGTGGTGTTTTCTCTTACGGGATATAAAGCAGTTGTGTAGAAAAGAAACTATACATAGTCTGGGCAGCAGCTCAAATCCCTATGAAGTCCTATTCTTGTGTGTGACACCATGTAAGGCACCTGCTGACTTAGAGAGGTTTCTAGTGTTATTACATCTTGTTTTGGCCAGAGATTTATTTGTATTCAATAATTAATGTAGATTTGAATTTGTTTTCTCTGACTTTGATGATTCTTCCCGAACCACCATCTGATTATGTTATATATCATCAATACATTTCATTTTATATTAATTCCAGCCAAAGTATTTAGAAAATAAAGAAGGGGATCAATGAACTGATGTGAATGGGATTCATTGGATCAATACCAACACAACTTGAAGAATACACTGATAATTATTGATCATTTTTACATGACACTAGTAGAGAAAAATTACATTAACTGAATTTTGACTTCTTTTCTTTTCTTTCTTTTTTTTTTTTTTTTTTTTTTTTTTTGTTACCAGGGGTTGATCCCAGGGGCAGTTAACCAATGAGCCCTGTCCATCCCCCATCCCCAGCTATTTTTATGTTTTATTTTGAGGCAGGGTCTCACTAAGTTGCTTAAGGCCTCCTGAAGTATATATTTTTAGTCAGTTACCAGCATATAAAGTTTTCTCCTCCATAAGGCACATCAAGGTGTTCAGGAATCAAAGAGTAAAGTGACTACTTTTTTACTATCTAATAAGGCATTAAAATAAATTGCTTCTTTTACCTTTAATTCTGGTGTCTTTCAGTGTGAAAGTTTTTCTCTTTGAAAAGAAACTTTCAATGTTTGCTCCCAGTTATTGATGATCAATTCATGTGAGAAAGTAAGACTTAAAATCTGACAAACACATTTTTCATCTCAATAAGTTGAAATAGTGCTTTTGATATTTTGAAGAAAATGATCTTATGCAACACATTCAGGTGACGTAAGAGTACAATTCAGTTAATTGAATTATAAGCTAAATAATTATGGTTAGTTTGTTCAAATAATATTATTAAACAGTAACAGATATGACTTAAAACTGGTTTTTATAATAATAGAAGTTTTTAAAACATATGCAACCATCATGCTTTGTATATTTATTTTTCAAATTAGTGAATGCCAGATAAAACTAAGAATTACTGGGACCTACACTATATACATCAGAATATTTAAGTTGTATAAGATATCTTTTTAGGTAGGATATAATTATTAGGGTTATTTTATTTTTAATTAGTTTTTCCTAACAATTGGACAAGAAATATATTATAAATATATTATTTTATTTATCTTTCTCATTTTCATTTAAATCAATAGATTCATTAATTATCTATTATATTACCAACTCTGTTTACTCAACAGTTAGGAAAATAATTTTATTATTACATACCTGAATAAGAGGCGAAAGAACTTCATTCCTATTGGCAAACAGAACATATACCTTCAAGTTCATTAGCATTGGTTTCCTATGCCCTCATTACCCAAACCCATTTCTCATGGAGTCAACACAGAAATGCATCTCTCATGGATAACTGCACAAGCTGTGTTGCATGACAGGAGAGAAACATTGAGCTGGAGAGACTAACCATGTTTACAGTGAATGAAAGTGTCACCTCATGTCACAAATGCAATCCTGAGAAAAATTCAACTCAGAACCTTGCAGATTTGGCATGAGGAACACAACATTCAGGCAAGCTCAGGACCCATATTGTCACTCCCAACTGAGTGGGACAATGGCACTTATAGCTCAGTTCCTGAGTAAGTACAACAAAGGGAAGGATGAGGAAAGCAGAATAATGCTGATAAGAAGAAAAATGCTAGGACTATTCATAAGTATATAAAACTATATATATTTATACACACACAATTTTCATGTATACTTGAATTTTATTTAGTTCTAAAGTTAAATCAGCAAAGAATGTATAACCCATCTCACAGAAAAGGAAATGCAATCTGAACTTAGACTTGCCTGACGCTGAAGTTTGTTCTATTTTATCACAGATAGGAGAGAATTTGTAGAAGGTATCAAAAATATCTAACAAAATAACAAATTGGGAAATATCAATGACAATTAATGATATATTGAATAAAACAGTAATAGAAAATGATAAATTGAGGATTAAATTCCCATTCGTTAATATTGATAGAATTCAAGTAAAAAAATTTTTTATTTTTTTTAGAGGTACTGATAAGAATTTCAATTTTGATCTGTTAAGATTTTAGTTATCACATAGACAATTGGATGTATGTATCCAAATCGGAGGAAAAAAAAAAAAAAAAAGTAGATTCCTAAAGAGACTTTGAACAAATGCTAAGAGTACCGTATACATGGTGTGTGTTATTTTACCTTATGATTGTTCACCTAGCCTTTTATTTATTTATTTATTTATTTACTTACTTATTTATATTTTTGAGAATGTTTCTCACTATCTTGCCCAGGGTGACTTAAAAAAACTGGATTCAAGCTACCTTCCTGCTGCTTAAATATCCAGAGGAACTGGGATTATGGGCAGCACCTCCAAAACTGGCTTACAATTAAACTTCTTTGTGTGTGTGTGTGTGTGTGTGTGTGTGTGTGGTGCTGGGAATCGAACCCAAGGCCTTGTGCATGTGAGATAAGCACTCTACCATACCTCCAGCCCACAACTAAACTTCTAATAGCAAATTTAGTTCTCCTAAAATCTTATTCTTTTCCTTCATTCACTTAACAAAATCCTATATTTTGCTTATTACTTTATACAATCAGTTAAAATTGTCTGTAAATAAAAATAAAATCAGCCTTACAGATTTGTACCCATAAAAACAATTTCTAACTTAATCTGACTACCTTTGTATTATCTATCCTTTGAATTAAAAATTATTTAGTGCTTTTATCTTTTCCATCGTTGACTCTTTCAGTTCATGCTTCCCTTATGTTAGTTCCCTGTCTCATTTTTAGAAAATAACTAATTTCTGTATTTACAAGAAAATTGAAAGCGGGGCTTGGTGGCGCACGCCTGTAATCCCAGTACTTGGGAGGCTGAGGCAGGAAGATTGTGAGTTCAAAGCCAGCCTCAGCAATGGCAAGGCACTTAGCAACTCAGTGAGATCCTGTCTCTAATAAAATGCCAAAAAAGGGTTGGGGATGTGGCGCAGTGGTTGAGTGCCCCTGAGTTCAATCCCCAGTACAAAAAAAAAAAAAAAAAAAAGAAAGAAAGAAAAGAAAATTGACATTTATTGTCATTCTTAAACTTTTATTGCCTTACATAAAATCTTGTGCAAAAGTCAAAAGTCCCTCTTGTCTTTGCATTTCAGAAGATGTGGGTACCTTTCAATCCTTTCTTTCCTTTCTCTTTCTTTCTTTCTTTCCAGTGAAATAATTCATTTTACACCTGAGCTCATTTCTTATTTCTTCTAAATATTTGCTGGGTTTTTTTTTTATTCTTTATTTACTCAACCAGACTTCCTATATGCCATCTCATTTATCTTTTCATTTTCCCACATCCATTTCTTGAGGTTGATCTACATAACTTATTTTCTTCTTAATTCATTGCTGAGTCTCTTTTTGTAAAACCACCAATAATATTTTCTTTGTCTACAATTATACTTCAATCATTTTTAATATTAGCTATCTATAGAATTTATCAAAGTTCAAAGCAATATAGAGAAAAATGTTGCTTTCAACTTCCATAAATTTGCCTTCATAACACCAAACATTTCTTGATTCCCCTCATCTTTCTGATAATTTCTGCTCTATCTCCTTCCTGGTCCCTCTTCTAAATCAGCACACTCTCCTTGAGTGACTTGCATCTGTATCCATGGCTTCAACTGATTTTTATATATGAAGAATTCCCAAATATACATTTCTAGCCTCTGGGCTTTTTATTTGTTTAGTTTCAAACACAAAAGTTCACTGGATATTTCCCTTTGGATTCTCACAGAGCCATGAAATCAGAAGTCAGAGGGTTCAAAAATGTTTTCCTATCTATCTCCTCCTCCCTGATCAAACTTATTCAAAGCTACTTTTTGGTACTGCCATGTAATGAGCAGAGAAAGTACTTTCAAATATACCCCTTTTTTCTGCTATTTTCTCATGCTCCGCAGCCCTTCTTTTATTAAGTGCCTAGCTCCTCCAGTCCTGATTTGAGCAGGCATCAACCTTGGCTGTAAATCAGGTAGTAGTTTCTGATTTAGATTTCTATGTGTGGTTAGAAATAAACCCATATTCTAAATAATTAACTAAAATGCTATTTGACCACACAGTTTCTTTTCTATGATGCTTGAATGTTTTCCACCATGGACAGGGTAAGATTTCGAATTTATTAGGTCGCAGTGAATAGTCAATTCTTGACTCTGCTTCCCTATTACTTTGATGCTTGCAACTTTGTCTCCTCATGCCACAGTTCTTCAAACTGAACAACTTATATATCCTGATTCCTGATTTGTCTCATGTCTGTTTATCTTAGAATGTCTCTCTCCTTTTTGTTCAAGAAAACCCAGCTCACATGCCTATGGGACATTCCAGTTTAAAATCATTTTCTAGTGGTAATACCCTGCACATTTTGCTGCCACAGGTAAAAACACTCTAAGTGTCCAACTAGATTATTCTATAATTATCTTTTCTGTGACCCAGTGTCAGATCATGGATCGCCACTGTGTAGTGCACAATTCCTCCGGGGCTAAAAAGTGAAGGGCAACCATATATAGAATCCTATATTTTTTTTCTTTAGTTCCCTAACTTTTTATTCCTTAAATATATATATATATATAATATATATATATATGTCTACAATTATACTTCAATCATTTTTAATATTAGCTATCTATAGAATTTATCAAAGTTCAAAGCAATATAGAGAAAAATGTTGCTTTCAACTTCGATAAATTTGCTTTCATAACACCAAACATTTCTTGATTCCCCTCAAGAAATATATAATATACATATATATATATATATATCTGTATTAGTATTCTGTAGAGGAACAGAACCAATAGAATTTGTGTGTGTGTGTGTGTGTGTGTGTGTGTGTGTGTGTCTGCTATTCCCATGTCTCAACTATGCTCCTTTTGGAGAAATAGATATCTCACTGTCTGGAATCCAGTTTACATTCAAACTAGAAAAGCAGCATTGAGACACAGGGCTTAGACAGTATTCAATATCTAAGGTGCTCTTATTATATGGATCTTCTATGTCAGTGTTCTATGTCTATGTCAGTGTATATATAATTATTATAGGGATTATTATAGGGAATTTATTAGGTTGGCTTACATGATTAGAGGTTGGATAGTCCCACAATGAATATTTGCTAGCTAGAGAGCCAGAGAAACCAGTCCAAGAAGCCAGAAGTCTCAGAACAAGAGGGATCAGTGATGGAGCCTCAGTCTAAGGATGAAGGCCTGTCAATTCTTTAGAGAATCACTGGTGTGAGTTCATCTTGAAAGGCTGAAGATACTGGAGTCTTATGACCATGGGTGATGGCAGCAGCAGAATATGCACCAGTTCAAGAGGAATCAAGATTGCATTAGTTCGTGCCAATCAGGGGCTCATATAACATTCAAAACACATTCTGACATAGAAATTAAAATATTAAAAACAACAAATATTCATGCATTTATATTGTAATTAATGTGTATTCTCAAATTTAAAATTCTTCATCCAAATACAGTATTGAGAAAGAATTTATGTTGCATGCAAGCATTTTTTTGTTTTCCTTAGAAAGATGCAAAGGAACTGGTCCACTCACATCCATGAACTTCTAAAAGTCTGCTCAGAAGAGGGGTTGGATCAATATCAATTGGAGCTACCAATTAATTGCAGCTTGATTAAAATTTAAAATATGGGAGAGAACACAGTTCTAGTGTGGCACTAAAATCAATGTCTCCACTGATGTGAAAACAAGGAAAGTGAAATTGGCATTATTTCCTCCTTCATTGGCCTTTTGTAGAGCATGATGGGAAGTTTTCTGGGTTTTATCTTCTCTGCTATTCCCATGTCTCAACTATGCTCCTTTTGGAGAAATAGATATCTCACTGTCTGGAATCCAGTTTATATTCAAACTAGAAAAGCAGCATTGAGACACAGGGCTTAGATGGTATTCAATATCTAAAGTGTTCTTATTATATGGATGCTCTTTGTCAGTGTTTAATCAGAAGAGCAGAAGCCATCTCAAACTTTAAAAACACAGGGAAATAAATATTTCACATTATTATACAGACAACTCACAGACACATTCTCCCTCAGTTGTTTTTTGGCATTTTTTTTTCCTACTCCTCTTCTTCTCTCCCATTTAATGCATTCATGTTTCTGCTTTCAAAATAATAATAATGATCTTACCCTCTTCTCAGGAAGAGTATATAGAGAGTTCATTGGTCTTCACATCCATCTCAGATAACAATCCCTGAGAATAAGCAGTCCTGCCCACCAGTACGGCCCTTGAGGTTTGGTCAGAGTTCTTTAGAGGCTGAAGAACTCAATGTTTTATGCCTGAGATTACTAAGTCCATATTTTTCTGCCAGTATAGGGTTCCTATAGACTTCAACTGTCATTGTTATTGAATAATATACTATAAACAGACATAGAGGGATTTAGATATAGTCTCCTGCATCCCTATTTTATAACAGCCACATAATTTTCACCAGAGGGCATTATGGGCATCCATTTCCTCAGGTAGAAGAATAACTTTTTTTTTTCCTTTTCTGCTTATTGATTTAGAGGTGCAAGAAAACAAATACAGCCAGGTGGTGATTTTATCTTCCGATTTTATGAGGCCATTCTTGTGTCTTCTGTTGGAAGCATTTTGCCTTTGGGAACTAAGGATTTAAATCAGCAAAGCCAGTTTCAAAACTAGGAAGCACAAATTACAAAGGTCATTTATACTTTGGCCCCTGGCTTATGAGACAGACACAATAACTCTGCTTCAAATAATACCCTCCCCATTGTTTGTCTTCTTAGTTAGGCCTCAAGTGAAATACTGAATATGACCATTTCAACTATGGATTGAAGAACTAGGGAAACAGCCACTAGGTAGGAACACACACCCACTATAAACAAATTCACACCAAAATATATGTTTATCAAATTGTCTAAATGAGGCTCCATACAATCAGTGGAACCAATGGAACATGGGACTATCTTTTTTCTGTCTCCAGAAATTATGATTAATCCAGTGCTCATATAACCTAATCTCTATGACCTCTGAGTATTTTCCTTTCCCAGTAATAACTATAATAACTATCAGGGCTATGTGTAGCTCCAATTCCAGGGATACCTGTAGTTTCCTGAAATAATTTTAAAAAATACACACACACACACACACACGTGATATATATATATATACATATATACATATACATACACATATATACACATATATATGCATATATATGTGTGTATATAGATACATATATCTCAATTTTGTATATAGTTAATTGGCATATATAATTCATATATATACACAAATATATGTGCATATACCAATTGATATGTATATAAATATATGCATATACACATTCATATATACACATGTATATGTGTATATAGATACATATATCTCAATTTTGTATATATGTTAATTGGCATATATATGTGGTATATGTGTGTGTGTATATATATGTGTATATATATATATATATATATATGAGTATATATATATGTATATATATAAAGAATTGTTTAGGATTTCTTCTTGAAGGAAGTAAGAAAGTTTTTTTTTTTTTTTTTTTTTTTTCTTTCTTAGCTGTCTCTTTGACTATGGGGCTATAGGTGTAGAAACTGGGTTATGATTGGGAATCATTAAAACCTGAGAATTGCTGCAGAAAATCAAGTCAGGTTTCTCACTGCCAGGCCTGGAATGCACCCAAGTATATTCATCAGTTACACTCTAGTATGCTACACATCTATTTCACTGTTAAAAAGCTCAAAATCTATTAGGCACTTCCATATAGCCTTAATGTCTCCTGCTGCACTTCTCACTTCTTTGTCTTTATATATGAAATGTTATATCTGATTTTTATTGGTTTAGGATTCTTTTTTTTAAAATCAGGGGTCCTATTTTAATAACCACATTTTTTCAAATCAACTTCATCATTCAGAGAACAGGTACTTATCAAACTAGTCAAGGACAAGAGTGTCCCTTATCTCACATGCATTCAAGAGTGGGTGCATTTCTCAATGATTTAGTGAATAGAATCTCCCAGCAGATTTCTCCTATTGGATTTCTTCCTTCATGTAATTCAAGGATAAACCAAACACCTGAACTTTACTGGAAATACTTCATTATTGAAACCTATTTTCAGTTAAAGAGAAAATAACCTGAAGGAGCTAGAATATAGAAACTTGGAGAAGTGTACCCATTAGAATAAATTTGGCCAGATCCAATACTGTGAATTTTTTCCTTCTCAATCTACAGACTTCACAAAACATACCCTTGCATGGTTCCCAGATTTCTGATGACTGCGATTAACCTTCAATGTTCTTGGAGATTACCTTACAGTTCTTGCCTCAGGACATGCTGGATGCAACCATAATTATAGACCTTAACAGGATGAGGTGTCATTGGGGGATATTTAAAAGAATCAGCATCCTTTGCATGACATCAATACTAAAATGAAGTCCTTTCTAAGTCATTATTCAAGAGAAGGGTACTTTCGACAGGTAGCAGAGAGAGACCTATTTCCGTTGGGGGTCAGGGGCTAAGATATCAAAGGTGTACTGTTCCTGTTTAATTCTATTCTAATAATCTCCTCTGAAACATCAAGTTTTCACTCATTTCCAAATTTAACATAGGATGTGTGTTAAGGTTGAACATTCAATTTATTTTCTAATCCTGCAACCTACACAATTAGACTCACATTCTAATTTTTATTATGTTGCTCTGAGACACCAGAGATAATAGATGTGTTTTTACACATTTCCTAGAAGTTCTCTTGATCTCACCCTGAAGATCAGCCAATATTTCAATATTTTGAGGTAAGCTTATTTTTCTACAGATTTTTCAACTCAGCATCATATTCCATAGTAAGGATATCATCATTATGACACATGCATATGATTGTTAGATCCACTGTTTGATACATCAAACCTTAGTTTCTTCTTAAACAACATGATTTAATAATTTAACTAATCTTGGTTTAGATTGGGTATCTTGGAAAAACACTGAACACAGTTTATTGTACCTTTAAACACACAGGTATAAAAGGGTCAGAAGAAATATGGTGGAATATTTTGGGCAGTGAACCCCAATGAGGCATCCCACACACGTATTTCAGGAACTAAAACAGCCCTTAACAATTAATATAAACTGAGCAAAAATGGCCAGGCCTTAATTTCATTTTAATCAGTGACTGAATGTCAGCAGCTTTTGGGAATGCAATTTTTTTAAGTTAATTAATTAATTTTTATTTGGTCTTTTAACTTATTCTAATTAAGATTCCATTTTTATGGTTGTATGTGATGTGGCACTTCACTGGTGGTATGTTAATATATGAATATAGGAAAGTTTTATCTAATTCATGCTATTGTCTTTCCTATTCCCGTTCTGCCATCCCTTCCCTTAATTCGCCTTTGTCAAATCCATGGAAATTCTATTCCTCCCTACCACACCCCTTATTGTGTGTTAGCATCTGCATATCAGAGATAACATTCAGCCCTTGATTTTGGTTTATTTCATATAGCACAAGAGTCTCCAGATCTACCCATTTGCCATCAAAAGTCATAAAGTTATTCTTTTTTATGGCTGAGTAATATTCTGTTGTGTATATATACCACATTTTCTTTATCCATTCATCTGTTGAAGTGCACCTAGATTGGTTTCATAGCTTAGCTATTGTGAATTGAGCTGCTACAAACATTAATGTGGGTGTGTCACTGTAATATGTTGATTTTAAATCCTTTGGGTATATGCCAAGGAGTGGGAATAACTGGGTCAAATACTGATTCCATTGCAGAAGCCCTGATTTAAGATCTGGGTGAGACCGCTGTTTGTTTACATTAGAAATGCCCTGGGCATTGTTGCCTCCCGAAATCTCGCTCCCAAGACTTAGCCCAAAATCTCGCGGAACTTGGCGCAAGATTGAGAGGAACTACTCCGGAAAAGAAAGCCTGCCGTTGCCATTCTCCTGACTCAAGAACGTGTGAGAGTGGGACCTTGCCCGGGAGAGAGCCTATAGAGTGTTTGCTTTGTGAAAGCTGTTGTGTGTGTGTGGGGGGGGGGGGGGGGGGGGTGATTGTAAAAGAGAGAATTAAAATAATCTTTTCTTTTCTATTTTGTCTCTGAGTTTTTTCCACAGCTCCGCTGCTCTGAACGGCAGCTTGCCCGCCAGCAGTTAGATTCCATTCCAAATGGGAATGTAATATTTTGTGTAGTAAATGTGTAGCTGAAACAATCCATGAGGAGACTGAGAACAAAAAGTATTTTCCAAGAGTATCCCTGAAAACTGGTTCACATCCTTAAATTGTAGAGTTTCTGGGATATATATCACAGTATGTACCATACTGATTTTATCTGCCTGAAAGTAAATAATCATTGTGTTCACACTCAACCCATTCTGAAGATCTGCTTCCAGGAACTATTTGAGGTACTAAATCTGGCATCATTTAGGATTCAACCAGGAAAATGAAAGACATTTTATGTATTTGGAATAGCTGAAAAACTATTAAGCCAAGCAGAAAGCTTGAGAACAATTATGCAAGTGACAAGTAGAAATCACTGATGCTTCTAGTTTTGCAATAAAAAGAGAAGATAAATTAGCAGAGCCTTGGAAATAAAGTCATCCATGGGAACCTGAAGCAGGCCTGTGCATTGCAAGTTAGAGACACAAAGGAGATATTGCCTCTGTTGGTGGTGCTTCCAGGATCAAGCATTTGTCTTTAAGGTGTTCAGTATAAGGCCCCTGGCTTTAGCCATGAAAATTATTACACCCACCTTAACAATCAAACAATTGAGGCTCAAGAAACCAAATGATTGACTTGAGGTAGTTAGCCACTAGGTAGCTTTGTAAGTAGCAAAGGAGATGAATACAGTCTTGCATCATAAATTTAAAAAAAAAATTTTGTTTATTCTTTTTATATATATATTTTTAACAAATAAAATTCATCCAATTGCAAGAAATACTTAAAAACAGAATAAAGAGCTTTGTGCAAAAATAAATTAAAACCATCTAACTAGAAATAAATATGATCACATTTTTGGTATAATTTCTGTCAGTTATTTTGAGTGTAAGTTCTTTTGTGTATTTTAGGTCATAGTACCCATGCAGTTTCACATTAACTTTTACCTTTAAGCAAAATATCATGAGCCCTATCTGACTGGATTAATTTAAATGGCTTTCTAACATAATTTAATAAGTGCATGTATGAGGATAATTAATGCTCACTGCTGCAATTGATAAGCCCTCTAAGTCTCTGTGGCTAAGCACAGTTAAGGATTTACTTATTTATGCTTTAGGTGGAGACTGAATGTGTTCAGGTGGCCCACCTGCTTGGGGGCTGCATAATAAGGAACAACTCTCTTCCAAGGTGGTCATAATGGAGAGTGAAAGCAATTAGGAGTAATGCTGTGTCTTATCCAAAAGTGCTACACATTACTATTGCTCATAGGAATTTAGTGACAACAACTTAAATGTCCCCAACTTCATTGCATGAGAAGCTGGCAAATGTTAAGGGAGTACATTTAACATGTAATGAGCACTAACAGTTTGGGCTAGACACAGCATCCCATTTTGGACAATACTGATCCTGCTCTTAGCTCCAATACATAATAGAAATTATATATATATATGCATATATATTTATATATGTATATATATATACATAATAAATATGTATATATATTATGTTCTTTTTTTCAAATTTATTTTTTATTCTAAGTTGTCAGAAATGACAGTAGAATGTGTTACATTTCATATTATACTTATAGAACACATTTTTACATATCTCTGTATATTGACACCATTCGTGACTTCATACATGCACTTAGGGTAATGATGTCCATCTCATTCTACCATCTTTTTTTTCTTTCTTCACCCTTATACATTATATATATATATATATATATATATATATATATATATGTGTGTGTGTGTGTGTGTGTGTATACATATATACCTTATACATTATATATATATATATATATATATGTATATATTCTGTTCTTTATATGCCCACTTTCCTCTCATTTCACTCTAGTCCTATTGGCCTCCTTACTTTCATGAACATCTTGAGGAAGTTCCCACTTCAGAACTTTGCATTTTCTATTTTCTTCAACAGAAACACTCCTTGGGTTGTACCCTTGCCACTTTAGGTCTGTGCTTAATGTCATTTTCTCAGAGAAATCTTCCACGACTTCTTTATTTTAAAATAGTTTCTCTCCCAGTACTTACTTCCTTTCCACTCTTTATTCTTTAGTATAACACACTGCTTTCTTTACATTTAGGTTGTACTTTGGTCTTTCCACTAAAATATAAGTATGAATTTTTGTTGGTTGTGTCTTCAATGTAATATCAGAGCCTGGCATATAAATTATGGCCAATAAATATTTGTAAATGAAATACTTGAGAGAGAAGATGTTGGAGTGTTTTTGTTTTCATTTTGTTTAATTTTTCTTAAACTCTGTGGCTCAGCTAATTTCCCTTCATCTCAAAATCTAAAGGATGATTTGGTATGTATAAGTCCAATAAAATTTCCTATTTCCTACTTTAATTCAGCTGTAATACAATGATCTGAAATAGTTTCTGCCTGCTCTGCCTGTCTCTGTGACATTCTGTGACTACAGTTCAGTGTATGTAAAATGGAAAGCTCAACCACATAGTACTTTTCTTCTTTTTTCCCCTGCTTAATACTTTTTTTTACACAATTCAAGCAACACTTCATTCAAGAAGTCTGGATATTACAGAATGAATGTGTCAATTGACAATTTCCTTCATTGTTGTTTTTACTGACTCATGGTCCAGGAACATTTATGTTTAATATTGGAGAGGACAGGCATCAATAATGTACCTTCCTAAAAAATAAATAAATTTACGCCACCACTGCCCCACAATGATTTTCACAACTTAATATGCAACCTCTAAGCCACAAAAAGGATATAATTGAGGAGGTCCTCAACAATGTACATAAATCTGATTTTAATAGAAACTCCCAAGCACTTCTGATGTACAAGCTGCATTGGTATATAACTATAATAGGGTAGAGACGTTAGAGCAAGTTCTGAAAATAAATGAATAGACTCTTAGTTTTCAAATCCATTTTTGGTCATTTTATTTTATTTTTACTTGTTGGATTTGCAGTTTCTGCAAAACTCAAGAATTTATTCAGGCTTAGCTTCTGAGGGTGGTAGTGTTGTAAGTGTTCATCTTAGAAAGTGTGACTTGTTGGTGTATGTGTGTATTTGCAGGCATGGTCACATGCATTCCTATGTCTTGTGTTCTTGTGTGTGCTTGATTCACTGCTGCTTTCATATATATATTTGGTAAGAATATAAATGGTGGCCTTCTATTTTGAATCCCAAAGTGGTTTTAATGAAAATGAGAATTGGACACTCAAAAATATATAATATATAAAAGTATCTAATATGGTTTTAAATAAAGATGAGCAGACCATGATATAATTTTTAGCATAGCCATTTTAATGACACAAAAGATTTTTTATAAGAATTAATATAGAATAGTGCCCCAAGTATGCTATTTTGAAGATTGTTTTTAAACAACAAAAATGTCCCTAATGGAATTTTGTTAGACTTAATTATATTGTATTGAAAAATACAATAAACAATTTTGCTCTGAATTAGGTAGGGTATTAAAAATGACCTAGCTCTTTAAATTACATTACAAATTAAAGCTAATTGACACTTAGAAAATGACACTGCACAACCATTAAATATAGTCATAATTGGATTGGTGTTTAATCCCAATAGTGTTTTGTGGGCAATCTGAGGAAACCTTGTAATCTACTTTTAAAATATATAGAGTGTGGGGGAAAAAAAAGTTCAAAACAATAACACAGTTGACCAGTTCAGATTGCTATTTAAAATCCTCCTCCTCCTCCCTTCTTTCTGAAAGAACATTCTGCCAATGTCTAATGTGGTCATTTTCTTCTGCTCATTTTATTTCTATTGCCAATTATCCTTACTCATTCAAAACATTTTTCAATGTGTAATAGATACCCGAATGTTAGTATGCTCATTAAACTGAAACTCTAGATAGAGCAATAGATTCTGACAAGCACTGGTTTGTTATAGTGTAAAATTTCAGAAATTCCTTAATCTATTAACTTCAAATTCATACTCCACAAAACATTTACCTAGAATTAACAAGCATTTTTTAAAAGCTAAGGAGCCCTCATAAAACAGTTTAAATTGCATAAAATGTAAAAAAAAAAAAAAAAAAAAAAAAAAACCTTAAACTGGCTTGCATGAAAGACAATCAAGTTGAACTTTAGAAGAAAGAAAGGTTGCTGGGCTTGGTGGTACATGACTGTAATCCCAATGGTTCAGTAGGCTGAGGCAGGAGGATCGTGAGTTCAAAGCCAGCCTCACCAAAATCAAGGTGCTAAGCAACTCAGAGAGACCCTGTCTCTAAATAAAATACAAAATGGGGTTGGGGATATGGCTCAGTGGTCAAGTGCCCCTGAGTTCAATTCCCAGTACCAAAAAGATAAAAACAAAGAAGAAATAAAAGTCAGTCACATGATATCAATAAATTCTCTGTTGGCACTTTCTTCCTAAAGATGTGTGTCCTTTCTGTGTTGTAGTAAACTGGCATCAGCAGATAGAAGCTATTTCACATGACAATTCCACACGAGGAAGTTGCATTCTGGAGGTTAGAAACTTTACTGGCTACGGATATATAAGTTTGTCTCTACTTTGCTTATTTTCCAGAATTACTTTTTCTACATTGCTTAAGGTTAACAACAACCAAAAGAATCATTATGTGGAAGATCTGGACAGTCATGTGTGCATGTGTGTAGCTCTATAGTACTGGGCTTCAGTTTCTCCATCTGGTCATCCTCTACTTGGAGGATGAAAGTAATAGAAGACAGATTCAGTATGTTCTTTCAGTTTCCAGTTGTCCTTATGGTTTCCAGTTTAACCTTATTCTTGTGCACATTCAGTTTTCCTTCCAAACTATAATCCGGCTGACCTATGGTGACTCCAGGCTCATTAATGAATACTGAAGCATCAGCTTGCAGAAACTCCCACAGGACTTTTTACAACTGTGGAAGGTCTGAGATCTATAAAAACTTCTTGAAGATAAAAACCAATAGTCATTACATTTTACTGTTCAAAGCTTGGCTGGTTCACTTGCTATCCTCCATTTCTCTGGAAGCTGTTATAAGAAATACTGGAATGAGAGAGCAAATGAGAATAAGACATTAAGTCCCTGCCCTAGTCCATTCTAGGATGTTATAATAAATACCATAAACTGTATGGGTATAAGCAACAGGAAAAGAAAGAGAGAAGTTCATTTGGTCCAAAATCAATTTGATTAATTGATTAGTAGATCAATTGATTAGTTGGATCAATTGCATCCAAGATTCATTTGCTAGCACGAGCACATTTGATGTCTGGTCAGGGCTCACTTCCTGATTCACAGAATTCTACCTTTTGTCTTTGTCATCACAACGTCAATGACAAATGCAGATCTTGGGATTTATTTTATAAAGGTACTATCTCATTAATGAAAGGTCTGCCCTTCACATCAGATATTAGGGTTCCATGTAGGGAAACACAAAATTCAGACCATAGCAATCCTCAAACATGGGATTCAATGATAAAGAATCTCATAATCTAAATAATGTGAAATCTCAGAAAGTCTAGATAGCAAATAGTACATATGGCATCAACTTACATTTAGACTTAATGGTCATTCCACTTTAGAATGATGTGAAAATACACACATTCAATAGAAACCTTGCCTTGAACTGTGAATGTTTATCTTTTTCCAGGCTTGCAATATGTGGTGTGATAATCTCATGATGCTGGGCAGTAGCTGTGAGCTGGAGCTCCCAATTTGCGACATGCTCATGAGGGTTAACAATCCACTCTCTGGAGTGTACTCTGCTGCCAGAAATTTTGGGGTGCAAGTATTAAACAAACTACATGAAATAGCTAACATTTTATTATAAAGTAGGGATTTTGTTAGATTTTTTCCCCTTTCTGTAGGCTAACATAAGAACATGTTCAAGGTAATCTAGGATAAGCTATGATGTTCACCGTGTTAAGTGCAATCGATTACCAACTTATGGTGTTTCCAACTTATAATCGGTATATTGGGACATAACACATTTTAAGTTGAGGAGCATCTGTGTAAGAGCAAGGGATTGCAATGGAATTGTTTCCAAATAGAATCAAATTTTCTATCTGATGATGTTTGTCATATTTGAAGGAGATTTTTCTGGGAGAAAAATTAGGGATCAATTAATAATAAGTACACTTAGTATATAAAAGAAAAAAAAGTAGAGTGAAACAAATAAAGATCCATTAATGTTCTTCCCACAAATGCAAAATACATTTACTCTATTATAGCATTTCCAAAATTTTATCCCATTCTAGCATCAGCTCTAAGTTCAAATTCTTAATTAAGTATAATCAATTATTTATAAATCATTTAAATCAGGTACAGTGAGACTCCAGGTATGATGAATAGTGAGGCACAATTCCTTTCTATCTGTGGACTATGGAATATAGAAAATATTGACTTAGTCAGATAGCTTATTATTCTAGACCTGATGGACTGGTCTGGAATAGAGACTTCCATTATGAAGGAGAAAATGAAAGGATTGAAGTGGTGCTGTTCAGAAGTTAGTTTGCAACCCAGCAGGCAAAAAACAATTGGATTTCCAGGCCTGAGAATCATCTTTAGTAGGTTGATGCTCTGTCTTCCAGGAGTGTTGGGGTGTCAATCACACTCTCCTGGCCCACCCACCAGGGTTATCCTTAAGGTCTTTATATGTATTGCTCTGCTCTGGGAGTAATTTTCCTTCATTTTGTCCCATCTTTGTCTTTTATAAATTTAGATTGGCATTATTTATGCTGATCTAACAGTCTCATAAAATTTGTTGGACTCTTCTGAAATTCATGAGTGTCCGAGCCAACAGGAAAGAAGATCCTCTATAGTTTTTGATCAAATAAATGTATCTCTATTCATAGGAAATATGAATCACACACCTACCTCATTCCTTTAGCATAGTTTTTAAGCCCACCTTTGATCCTGTTTCCAGAGTACACTACTTGATCGACTGTAAATTTTTCCTATCTCCAAACACTTTTTGCTTAATAACTTCTTCCTTGTTTATCTTCTCCTCTCATATTTTATTATAATCAATAAGGAGAAACAAGGTGACACATTTTATAGTTTGTTTGGAAGAGTATTTAAGTAAATATCTGTGTACTTTACGTCCAAATTCTAACTTCCACTCAGAAGTTTTAATTCAGCTGACATATCTGCCCATTTATAATGTAGACTGTTTCCTTTGTGGTTCAATAATATATGTCTGGTTTCTTGTGAGAGTTCAACAGAATTATCTTTTAAATTCACACTTCTAGTAATATTCTGTTCATGACAAAATATATTTTATATATATTTGAATATATATATACACATATACACATACACACGTGTGTGTGTGTGTGTGTGTGTGTGTGTGTGAATGATATTCATTACTGCTCTACTGTGTTCATTTAGGACTCTCAACATTACCTGTAATGTACAAATTTCTGCCACGACCTCTTCAAAGAAATCTGTATTTTTTTCCTAAGTTTCTCAAAGTTATTCCATCTACCTCCTTTCCAATTCCCAAAACACTTCCACACTTTGGGTGTTTATTAGAGGATCAAGTCACTTTCTGGTACCAAAATTTATACTGGTTTCCTGAGGCTGTATAACAAAATGCCACATTTTGTTGTATTGTGTGGTTATTTAGTACTTATTGTAGAACTCAGTAGCAAGTCTTCAATCCCCAAAATATTTACAGTAAATAGAACTCAAAACTGATCCATAAAACAATTATTATATATGAATAATTAACAACTTGTTTGGAAATGAGAACTGATTTACAAAGGAACTAATATTTCTATTAATCCAAGAAGAAAATTCTGGTGGGACAGTATTCTATTTTAATGCCAGTGTGCTCAGATGGTAAAGTATCTTGTGATTGAATACCTATCTAGTTATAGAGCCACATACTGCTTTAGATTAATAAATATTCTTTAAATGTAGGATTGTGGAAAATATAAATTTAATATTTTAAACCTTTATATTAGATACAGCTCCATTCAGTAATATCCTTTAAGCACACATTCCAAACTAAACTCCAAAGAAAGAGATGTGAATCAATGATCTATTGCTACAATTACAGTCAGTAAATCATCCCAAAGCTCAGTGCCTTAAATCAATAAGTATTCATTTAGTTCACAAGTCTGTAGGTTGACAATTTATTCTGGGCTCATCTAGACTCACTCATATGTCTGATGATCAGCTACAGATTGGCCTCATGTGGGAGGACTGGGTAGATTTATCTCCTCCGTTTATCTCATTATTCAACAAACCATCATTGGAATGCTCTCATGGTGAAGTAAAAAAGAAAATAAAAAAAAAAAAAAAAAAACAAGAAAGCTGGTGAAAAGTAAAGTTGTCTGGTAGATGGAACAAGTATAGGAATACGTAAGTGATTAAAGCCATTGATGCAATCACTGTTGCCATCTCATGTATTTCTATAGGTACAGGTATATTTTGAGAAATTTACAAACATCACTGTCAAAATACACTGAGTAACTTTTGGGAAGTTATTATCTCTGAACTAACACTAAAATAATAATTTTCTAAATTTACAAAAATGATAATTTTATTAAAGAATTTGCATTATTTAATAGATGAAAAAACCTGAAGTAATCTTATAATTTTTGGTAAAAGTGATAATTAAATATGGACAGCATAAATGAAGGAAATTCATTTATTATAAAACATTCAGTTGATTTATTTTCTTTCTTCCTTACTTCTTTCTTTCTTTGATAATGAGGATTGAACTCAAAGGTGCTTTATATTCCCAGCCCTTTTTATTTTTATTTTTTTATGTTGAATCAGGGTCTTAATAAGTTACTGAGTCTGGCCTTGAACTTGTGATCCTTCTGCCCCAGTCTCCTGAGTTTCTGGAATTATAAGCAGGTACCAACACCTGGCTTCAATTGATATTTTAAGCCAAATTTGCATTTTTTCATTTACAGTGAGGACACTCAAGAGTCCCAGCTCTCCCAATCTTTGTTCTGGTACTCCTAACACATTCACTGAACTATGTTTTATTAAAAATTTGGACAGAACAGCTAATTGGGAAATCTAGTTCAAACCAAGATGCTAATAATGTATGAATAATTCTGTTAATGATTAAAGTATATAGAGGAAAATCTGTGGCCCCTTATATTTATTTTATTTAGAGATGAGAGTGAAGTTACAGTTTATTTTTGTCTTCCATTCATCATCATTTTCATATAAGAATCATATCAATGTTAAAGAATGTCAAGTAAGAAATGGGTGATATGTATGAATACTCTTACAGTGATCAACACACAGTGTTCTAGCTATATGCATTCACATTTGTAATTGGTCCTCTAAACTGACAGTTTAAAAAAAAAAAACTATTTTTGACTGTACAGTGGGCACATCTGTCTAAAGCATACATGGGATAAACTTTCATGATGCCTCATGAGGTTGAGGCTTGCATCTGTCATTAAAATCATTAAAAGCTGAATTGCTACAACCTTTCTTACTCTCTGACATTTTATCCTGTATAAAGCACACAAAAGAAGCAACACACTGCTACTATTTTTTTTTTCAATTAAATAGATTGCATGTGGGTTACATTTGAGACTTGAACATGACAGATCCTATTTTTTACTAGTAACAGCATTACAATTTAACTCATTATACCCAAACTCATGTATACTCTGCTGATTCAAAATTATATAGCTTCAAAAATAGAACCTTTTCTATGTAAATGTCTAATTTATAGATTTTCATTCAAGATTTCGTAACAACCTTCAGTTTTTCCACTAGAATTGGAAGCACTTAGCATTTGAATTCAAATTATTCTTTTTGTATACTTTGTTTTTAAAATGTTTCTGTGTATTGAATTTTAAATGAGTAATAGAATATTTAACAATGAAACTGCTTTTCTCATTTTAATGTTAATATTAATTGGGCATATCACATTCTCTTTAGAGTCTAAATTATATCCTGAGAATACACAAGTTATTTTGGTTTAGCAATGTACTAGTTATTTCATTAACCTTATGTTTTATTACATTATTTGGACTCTAACAGAGTGGCACTGAGGTCTCTATATGAGTTTAATCATTTGGAGCTTCAGTTTATTCCTTGATAAAATGGCAGCCTCACTAGATAGTTTACAGGATGAAAGGAAACAGCACCATGAATACACTTCACCTCCTATCTGTCATAGAGATAACACTCAATGTGCTGTGACTAATATTTATTACTGTTAATTATAATTTACTATCCTCATATATTGATTCTAAAATTAATATAATCTCAACTTCCCTGTGTCTTTTCAGAAAAGGAGAAAAAGAAATGTCAGAAAAACATCTCCTTGTTATAAACTACAGCTTATTCCATGCAGCCTGAACACTACATGAATCATCAGTTTATGGAATTGGCAGAAACAAATGTTCAACACCAATACAAGATTATAAGAGAATATAAGATGATGTAGATGTTTTCTTTCTTTTTTTTTTTTTTTTGGTACTAGGGATTGAACCCAGGGGGCACTTAACCACTGAGCCACATCCTCAGCCCTTTTTATTTTTTATGTTTTCATTTTGAGACAGGATCTCACTAAATTGCTTCAGGCCTCACTAAGTTTCTAAGTCTGGTTTCAAACTTGCAATCCTCCTGTCTCAGGCTCCTGAGCCAGTAGGATTACAGGCATGTGTACCTACACCTGGCAAGAGAATATAACATATTTTCTAAGTGATTTAGATACATTTACATAAAAAGTAATAAGAACAAATGTTACATTATTTAATAATTTTAACAAGGCAATTTTTGGAGAGCAAATAATGCATTAGTATTAATAGAGCTTAGTAAAATCTTGAGTGTCAGGTTTAAAACTCCTCAATAGTACTTGCAAGAGACCCTAGTCTGCTTTTTAAATACCTCTGAAACCTCATTTTTGGCTGCATTTCCATTCACTACACAAGCAACACAGTTGTTCTACAGTTTGTAGACACTATTCTTTCTAAAATGATCATTTTCTGTTTTTCTTTTTTTTTTAATTTTTTATTATTCTAATTTGTTATACATGTTTGCAGAGTACATTTCATATTACATATAAAGATCACAAATTTTCAAGTTGCTGGTTTTATATAAAGAATTTTTACAACAATTGTGTCTTCATACATGTATTTAGGGTAATGATGGATAACTCATTCTACCATAAACACCTAGTCATCCTCAACAACTCAGCCTAAATTTCATCTTATTTTGTTGTTCTTGTTGTTACTATACCTCCTAAGTAATAATAATCACAACTTCCTTATATCTCCCATAAAAAACAAGGCTATATGGCACTGTCAAATTTCATCACATGTACTTATTTAGAAGCTTCCAGTTTGAATTCAGTTACTCTAATAAAAATCTTTTTTGTCATCATGTGTATAATAATTTTTAAAGTAAAAATCTGCTTTAGTAATGAATGATGCTATTCCAATGTCTCTCTAATTATATGATGGAAAACTAGTTTGGTTGTGGAACTATAGACATTGAAATGTTGAAATGTTATATGGTCTCAGGTGTCTGGAGAGTATGGTCCAGTTACCCTATGTTGGCCAAGTTATTTATCCTTGAAGCATTCACCATGGTATTTGTAAGTTAATGCTTCCAAATAAATTGGTGTATCAGAAAAATGGGAGCATTTTAATGTCATATAGCAAGATGCTTTTAAAAGAGATGAGAAAAAGAACATATCATGTTTAATAGTTATTGATTAGAAGATCCATTTGCCTCAATGAGATCAGGGGAAATCAGATCACTGTGCAGTCTCATGGGCCTCCTGCTGGCATTTAGTTCATTTCACCTAATATTTATTGAGCACTCATTCTATAGCAAGAACCTGTGCTCTTTAATCATAGGCTTTCCTCTCCAATGATACAATTCCAAATAGATATAAAAATATAACAGGTAGAAGGGGTCACAGCAGTCATGTATCATCTTCAACCTTTCTTCTTTAAAAAAAATCAATTCTACTGATATATTTTGAGATAGAAAGGACTCATGAATTTAGAGTGTACACCTTGGTATGTTTTGACAATTGCATACACCCATGAAGCCATCACATTAATCAAAATAATGGACATTTCCATCACCTCCTGTGTCAGGATTGCTGCTTTACTTCTTATGGGGCCGAGGTCTAAAGCTACCCCCCTTTTTGGGCCCAAAAAGGGGGCTCCTTCTGCCAGCAGAAAAAGTTGAAGTAGCTTACCTGGCGAAGATAGGCTTAACGGGCAAAAGTCGCCAAGTGTCTTACCCCCGCCTGATTGACGGACACCATGCCACACCCGGGGAGTTTTGGTAGAAAGCAATGCCAAAAACTCGGTTTATTGAGGAAGTTGGACGGTCTTATATAGGACATGGGCCAATCAACAGAAAGATCATAGGGACACATAAGGATCATGGGCGGATGCCATTGGCAGAGCCATTGGCCTATCTTTGGGGTGGTTTCAGTTCTCACAGCCATGCCCCCTGCTTAGCCTAGGTCCTGTAACAGGGTGTGGTAATGTAGCAAGCAGCCAGAAAGCAGTGTAAGGTCCCGACATTTCCCCGTTTTGTTTTTTTTTTTCAAAATGGGGCTCCCCCATTTTGTTTTAAAAAATGGGGTGTCCATCAGGTGGACACACCCAGGGCCAGCAAGTGGCCAGGGGAAGGACATGGGACAGGACAGTTGCCTTTGGGAAGGCTTTTCAAGGATGGCTGGTTTAGACCTCCGCACCTTGTTAAGGACCATGGCCAAGTCTGTAGGGCTCTCACTCAGCATCGCTGAAGGCATTATTGGCAGACCACCAAGCTGTACACAGGGCCCAAAGGTGAACACAAGGAAAATGACAGTCAGGGATTTCACAAAAAAAAAAAAAAAAAAAAAGGAGAAGGTAGGGATTAGACAGATATAAAGTCCAGCATGAGGAAGTAACTGCTTAAGCTAAAGCCGACCCATTTAGTTCAGTCCAAAGGAAGCCATCTAGAACAAAGTCTGGACAGTTGGCAACGAAATAGCACTTTTCTCTCAGGAATAGGCATAGTACCTCTTCTCTCGTCACAGAGAGTTGAAATACTGACAAAGGGAGAGTCCAAGGCAACAGTGCTCATGATGAACATCAGGATAGAGATGATGAGAAGTCCAATCACAACGAGACAGTGGGTCTATCATGGTTTTTTCATTCCTGTGGAAAAAGGGAAAAAAATCACCCCTCAAGAGCATGTGCTCTTGGGTAGTCATTTTGTTCTAATTAGCAGTATTTGAGGTCCCTAGCAGGTACCCAAATAGGGCTTGGTTCTCCAATTGGAAAGACACATAGGTAGGGTGTCTGGTTGGATCAATGTCTCTGAAAGACAGTCAAAGGCTGATGCTTGGAAAAATATAAACATCACTGTTTTTAACTGATCATGGGGGCTGTTTCTCCCTTTTTGTTTTATTTTAACCTGGGTTAAAGCATCTTTAAATCCTCAAGTGGAGAGGATTTAATAAGCCATTGAGTGAAGACAGATACCAACTATCTATGAGATTTTGGCTTTTTTACCCTTCTAATTTTAGGAACTCCTTACTACTTTAAGGGAATAGGATGACGATCGAATCTGGCTTCTTCAAGCTGAAAGTGGGCGAAGTGATGGGGGAAGTAGTTTGGAGTTCCCTTATTAGAAGTCAGGTCAGATTGAAGCTTGGGGAAGGTTGTAAAATCATCAGGTATGGGAGCTTCTATTAGAGAAACCAAAAACATGAGTACTGAATAAATGTTACAGCATCTGGAACATTTCAATGTATACCATGAGGATGATAATTTAAATCTTTAGCATGTATAGAGTTATCAGGAATGTAAACACAACATTTAATGTTACAGATGTTTATCTAGATAAGATGGTAATTAAGCTACTTAATGTCATCTGATCCTATAAAATTTTTCGATTGGCATGACCTCTGTGTCTAGTAGATAACTCTTTTATCTCTTTCACTTAGGGCTAGATAATCATCCTACTGAATATTAAGCCTACCTGTGTAGGTTAGGAAGATCTGTAGGCCTTAAACTGACTAAAAACTTTTGACTTGGCAGTTACTTAGTTGTTAAACTGTTTACAAGTGTATATCTGAAGTTACCTTCATTTCTAAAAAATGCCCAGGAATGGCTGTATTTTTGGCCTTAACTGTTTTTGCTAGGTGTTTAAAATGAAGTTAAGTCGAACTGAATTTTGCCTTTATCTATTGCTAAGAGTCAGTTGAATTCCCATGGGAGTAATTTTGGGGGAAGTCGAGAACAGCTTTTTCCATTCTGCTAGTGCCTTCCATGAGGATGGATCCAGGTCTTGCTTGACCATGTGGCTTCTCTTGGAAGCAGCAGGATGCCTCCCTTTTTTAGGACCCTCCTCTTCATAGCAAGGTCACTGTTTGGCTTTCTTTTCTCTATAGGTCTCACAACCTCTCTGATCAGGAAGTTATGTGGCCCCAAGTTGCAAAGCTTTTTAGAGAACCTCCCTGTCTCCTGGATTCAGACTTGACTCTGAGGGCAAGAACCAAATATTGGTTTTCTTGGCCCTTTTAATTTAGCTTAAAATCTTGATTTTAAACATCTAGCAAGCTAATCTTAAATTAAGATTACTGGGCTTTAACTTTAATGCTTATAAACTTACAGTTGTCATTTACTCTTTATTAGCTGGGGTCTGTGGTACAAAACATTAACAGGCAAACTTAAAAACACATTTAGTTACTGTAATAACCATCTTGAATTTTGAGTTATATACTATAATCTCTGTTTCTGAACAACAAGAATCACTCTCTAGACCATACATTCTGGCATGTAAGACCAGAGCCTTATCTTATCTCAGGTATGGTGGGATTCTTTAATCTTAGGTCAGGTGTTTTAATTTTGAAGTTGATCCCTGTTTCTTAAATAAAATTTCACAGTGTTTACATACATTGCTGCTTGAGCTTTCATGAACTTTAGCTGACAAAATATCACATTTAGAATGGATTAAAGAAATTTTGAGAGTATTTAACCTTTTTGGAAAAGTAGCAAAATGCTTTTACAATATACAATTACATTGATGTCTTTATAAATCAAGTTTAGCTTTTAAAGAAATAAACTTATAATATTTTAAATTAATAGTTGTTGTTTAACAATAGCAGTATAATTTTTAATTTCCTTTATATTACTTGTTTAAAAAAAATAAAACCCCAAACTTAACAAATATAATGTTATATAGAAATCTTTTATAAACCTTTATATAGAATCATACACATCAGTTAACCACTTTATAAGAACATAATATTTATGCATATAGAATTAGACCTGTTGAAATTTTAATCTGTTTCATTGATGACAAAGACTAATTTATGAAAACAATCAATAATGTTACTCGATGTGTTAGAATTTGTTAGGATAAGAAGTTACCCTGGAACGCCGTGTTGAAAAGGGATGATTTATTGGGGTGCCACGTGGCGTAGTAGGGGACAAAAATGGCATGGAGGGAAGGGAAAGTGATGGCCAGGGCATCTGCTAGTCAGGTTTGCAGGCCAAGCTGAGGCACCTGGGAAATGTAGTCTTTTTCACAAAGTATCTGGGAGGTGTGGCCTTCCACCTAGGAGGTGCAGCCTCCTGCCTGGAACCCAGCACAATGGAATTTAAGAAGTTATCTGATGGCATATTTAACAGTATTTTAACCTTGAAAATTAATGTCTAACAAACAAAGTTACTTATAAATTCACTTTTCTTATATTTACTCTAGAGAAGAGACACAATAAAAAGGCAGAAAAACCGTAGAATACAAGACAAGACATGACATAAGATGGCAAGAACTAGGAATTATTATTATTATTGTTATTATTTTCTGTTTGATGTGGCAGTTCACTCTAGTAATCCAAAAACAGAAGGCACATCTTGGGGCCTTGGAACTTTTCCAAGGTGCGCATCCCCTTGGATGGCATTCTATCTTGGAGTTCCAGAGCAAAGGTCCAGCTTTAGAATTTGTGATGGTAAAGCACTTTTAAATCACGTGAGTTAAAGGTATTTGGATCCATATTTTAAATTTTCATGAGCGCTCAGTCTACACACACAAACATATAAACAGAACACAAGTGTACACACAACATAACCAAAACATCAATATGGGTGCACAAAATTAGAATTATGAGCTCAAAAAATCTTAGAAAAATGACAGGCTGGTAAAAAGACATTTTAACCTTTTTTTTTTTTTTTTTTTCTTTTGGGGCTTAAGCTTACTTTTCCATTTGCATTTCAGTGTGAGTCCTGATTTAGGTCTGGAAGGGTGGGGGACTGCAATTGTGAGCAGGTGCCTTCGCCTAAGGCACTTTTTTTTTTTTTTTTTTTTTTTTTTTTTTTTTTTTTTAAGGCCTAAACCAGTTGAGTTTCCCTAAGAGCTCCCGCAGCTCTACCAAAGAGTAAGGGGACAGACAGAATCTAATTTAAGTTCAGCTCCTAAGATTTTAAAAAGAGGTATAGTTTGAACCTTGTTGACAGAAGGATGGGCTATCGGCATGTGTCCCCGGGGCTTTGCCTTTGTAAGGCAGGGTGCAGTGGCCAGAGTGAGGGTGGTGGGGAGGAACCTTTCTTGATGGAGAATTGAGCAAAGTTGCCCAGATTTAAGGCTCAGGCAAATTGCCTTGGCTTGGCTGTTTTGGCGCATAAGTCTTGGCTCAAGGAACAGAAGTCTATTTGCCCTGTAGCCAGCCAGTGAAGGGATCTAGAGGACACAGGCTGTATGCAGCCACTGGGCTCAGACAAAGAACGTAGGCCACGCGCAGCTGCCGAGAGGGAGCGCGTTGCACAGGCAGGAGAAAGCTGACACCCCAGCCATAGCGAATTGGCTCGTCCCGCGGGCCGCCCGAGCCATTGACCCAGGGAACCCCGCGGGAGCCAGTGTGCAGCATGAATGCTGCATTGGTCCCGCCGAGCTGTGCTGGCCGCCTTCATGTCTCGCCATGTGCGGTCGCAGGAGATGACGTCAACAGTGCGACGGTGGCGGCGCTTTTGGGCGGCCATTTTACACACCATTGGCAGCCCGTTGCCAGGCAACGACCGGATGTACCCGCGTGCGTTTGGCCCTGCAGGCGACTCCAGTTTGGATTTCGTTTGCCTCCAACTGCAGGCAGCAGCGCTTTTGCCTTTGCTCCCCCTCGCACCCCACTGTGCCGGGCTGCCCGAGGCATCCCAGCTGGCGAGGCCCGTGCACGCCCGGCCCTGCCCCCAGCGGTTTGGACGCAAGCTGCAAGCCGCACGCCAGGCAGGCCGAGACACAAGCCCGGGCCATGCAGCAGTACACTTTTTCTTTTCGCAGAGCCACGGAACTGCGAGCCCCGGTGATGGTGTCAGCCATGTACCTGGGACGAAAGCCCGGGGCCACATCGCAGAGGCAGCAGCCCACCGTCTGTACACCCCTAGCGACCCCATATGGTTGCCACCCACATGGTGCTGCAGAGGGCAGCTGTTCTTTGTTCTTAAGTTTGGGCTCGCTCTGAGTTTTTTCCGCACCCAGGCTGGCGCTCCCTTCAGTGAGCGCGTTTTTCTCGGACATCTTTCTGTTCTCCCCCACCAGGCACATACAAAAATTGCAGGTTTACTTGCGCAGAGGTTCCCGAAAAAAAGAGAGAGAGAAGAAAGTGGATGAGAAAGAGAAAGAAAGATATATGGTTGCCTCATTTTCTAGAGGATACTTTTGCCAGAGAGACGCTGAGTCTCTAACCGATTGTTAAACCTATCGATAATTTTCTTTTGTTTTTGTGCCCCACGTTGGGCGCCAACTGTCAGGATTGCTGCTTTACTTCTTAATGGGGCTGAGGTCTAAAGCTACCCCCCTTTTTGGGCCCAAAAAGGGGGCTCCTTCTGCCAGCAGAAAGAGTTAAAGTAGCTTACCTGGCGAAGATAGGCTTAACGGGCAAAAGTCGCCAAGTGTCTTACCCCCGCCTGATTGATGGACACCACGCCACACCCGGGGAGTTTTGGTAGAAAGCAATGCCACAAACTCGGTTTATTGAGGAAGTTGGACGGTCTTATATAGGACATGGGCCAATCAACAGAAAGATCATAGGGACACATAAGGATCATGGGCAAATGCCATTGGCGGAGCCATTGGCCTATCTTTGGGGTGGTTTCAGTTCTCACAGTCATGCCCCCTGCTTAGCCTAGGTTCTGTAACAGGGTGTGATAATGTAGCAAGCAGCCAGAAAGCAGTGTAAGGTCCCGACACTCCTGAAGCTTTAGTATAACCTTTGTAATCTTGAAAGCCTCCCTATCCCTCATATATTCCTGTCATCTTTAGGCATTGGCCATTAGATTTTTGTCACTAAAGATGAGTTTTTATTTTCTCATGTTTTATATAAATAGAATCACTCTTGATGAAATCATATTGTCTGTCCTGTTTTATTATGAATCATCTATGCTTTGTTGTGATATGGGGCTTGTCAGACATTTTCCTCAAAAACATGTTGTAAAACCCACAGTGCATTACATTTTTGTTTAAATAATCACATATATTTTAATCAGATTTAAACAATAACAAAATATATCAATGTAGTTTCTGGGACTCATTCTAACATTGCCATTTTTATATAGCTAAACAATTTCTTTTGATATTTCTTGTAGTGTGATCCTTCTGGTGAAGAATTCCATCAATGTTTTTATATATGACATGTGTTTGTGTCTGTAATTTGTTTGTATATCTGTATACAAAGCCAACATAAAGCTCTCTGTGTTTTCTCTATATTTTAAAACTGTATTTTCTCAGTCTGGAATTTTAAATGTATATACTTATTTCAGCAAGAATTTAGCATGTCGCCCCATTGTTTTCTTGGTTGCATTGTGTATGACAAGAAATATGCTGTAATCCTCAAGTCTCTTTCTTTAAAGTTAGCTTATTTTTTTCCTTCCTCTTTATACTTTTAGAATATTATTTTTTATAATATTGATCAATAGTGTTTAGCAATTGGTTTATTAGATGTACTGTGGTTTCCTTTCATGATTCTATAGTTGATTATCAAGTTTCTTGGATCTATGGTACATTGTTTCTGTCAGCTTCAAAAAACTTTCAGACATTATTTTGAAGTATATTTTTTGCCCTCTCCCTTTGCATATCATGGTTATACATATGTGTGACATTGTCACACAGTTTACAGATGCTCTTTCCATCATTGGTTGACTCTATTTTTTGTTTTTCATATTTGTTGTTTTTAAATTTATCTTTAGTTATGTAATAAAATTGTTCCAATCTCATCCAATATATATTTCTATTCAAATATTAATGTTTTCATCTTTACAAGCTTTATTGGGGTCATTTTTATAACTCCCATATCTCTACTTATCTAATTGAATGTCTAGAATACAGTTTGAAGTACTATTTCAAAGTCTTGATATGCTAATTTTAGGATGTGTGTTATGTCTTGGATGTCTTATTTGTTTAAGTTTCCTCATTTTAATGGTATATAGTTTCCTAACTCTTCTCATGCCTACCATTCTTTGATTAGGTATCAGACATTGTGAATTTTACATTGTTGAAAGTTGGATATTTTTATACTCATAAATATTCATTAACTTTATTCTGGGATGCAGCTAAATTGTTTAGAAGTAGTTTGATCATTTTGATTATTGCTGTTAAGTTTCATTACATAGGACCAGTAGATTATTTATTCCAGGGTAAAATTTTCTCCACTACTGAGAAAACACCCATCTGAATAAATTACCCAATATCTTGTGAATTATCATAGTTTCAAGATTGATTATTGTTTGAGAACGTAGCTTAAATCATCTGATTTTTTTTTCCAGCTTCCTAATGCCTACTGTATAACCCTGGCACATTCCTAGGTTGACTGCATATTATTTTCTTTGGGCATAAATCTTGATACTCACTTAGTAGTTCTTTCATTTTACTGATGAGAAAATTTAGATTCCTGTATGCAACAAATACTACCTGTATACCTCCTAAATTCAAGATACTATGTTAGCAATTCGAAATTTTGAATAATCGAGCAAGACCCTGTCTCAAAATAAAAAAATAAAAAGCTCAGAAAGGTCTGAGGATTTGGCTCAGTGGTTACTTGCCCCTTGGTTCAAGCCCCATTACCAAAAAATAAAAATAAAAAAATATAGAAAGGAAAAGAGAAAGGGAAAAGTAAATTTGGGTAATCTAATTGAATTTTCATATTTCATAAGTAATTCCCAAATTTGGACATACCTTTATTTGGCTTCAAATGGCATATCTTTCTACTAGACTAGAAGTTCTTAAATTTTGTTTTTGGAAATAACCACATCATAACTGCTTTTGCTTTGTGGTCAATAGATCTCTCATAACTATTTACACCTGCTTTTATATCATGACAGAAAATAGTGATAATGTATATACAAATGAGTGTGACTGTTCTATAAAATTTGTTAAAACAAAACAACAAAAATATTATCTGCATTTGGTCCATAAACTACACTTTACTAAGGTCTATACTTTGACAAATTGTCAAATTATAATTTTAAATGAATATAAAGGGACAAATTAACTTACACAAATGTTTAGGACCATCCCTTCAAAGAAACTTATGAAGAATGCCTAGGGGGTTTGTCTTGCAAAAGTTTATAATTTAAGAGACAGTACTTAAAACCCATTTCTCATAAAATGTATTTTTATTTTTACTTTAGATTTCATTTTTAAAAATTTCCTTCATATTGTTCTTATTTTGCATTGACTGAGGAAGACACGAGTATGTATATGTAGCTATGTTATGGTTTGGACATGAGATGTTCCCCAAAAGTTCCTATTAATGCAATAACATTCAAAGGCAAAATGATCAGATGTAGGAGCCCTGATTGGGGAGATGGCTGAGATTGCGGTTGACTGCGGGCCATAGAGATATTCGGACATTGTCGCCTTTCGTGGTCTCGGGACTTGGCCCGGGATCTCGCGGGACTTGGCCCAGGATCTCGCGAGACTTGAGCCGAGATCAGATGGGGTCGGCGCCATTTTGTTTTGTGGGTTTTTTGGTGGTGCGTGTTAGACTCGTTGTTAGAGCCAGAGAGAGAAGTTATCAGAATAAAAAGCCTGTTAGTTTCCAGTTTGCATCTGAACTTCTTTCCGCGGCTTCGTTGCTCCAAGTGGCAATCGCTTCAGGTGGTGACATCAGATTATGTGATCTGTAACTTAAAACATTCATCTAGTTTTAATGGACTGAGCGGCAACTGTAGGCAGGCAGAGCATGGCTGAAGGAGGTAGGCCACAGGGGATATAGCCTGAAAAGTTGGGGTTCCTCTGTGGCTCCTGCCTTTTTCTTTCTCTCCACTTCCTGACCACCATGAATTGAGTTTCTTTCCTCTGATGGCCCCTTTATCCATAATGTGCTTCACCTTGGGCCTAGAGTAATGGAGTCAGTCATCTACTAACTGAAACTATGAGCCCCAAATAAACTTTTCTTCCTCTGAGTTGTTATTATCAGGTATTTTGGTCATAGTGATACAAAAATCGACTAAAACAACATATATATGTGTATGAAAAATTTGATATTATATCACAGATATGCGGAAATACATATAATATATAAATTTTCTACACAAGAATTCAATTTTGACATGTCTGTAGAGAATTATAAAATTCTATGGGCAGCTGAGGGAACAAATAAATAATTTGCTATACTTGAGAATGCTGTTTAAGATCTATTCCATTCATTCTTGTCATAAAAGTTCCTCATTTCTGTATCTTGCCCCTAGCCTGAAGTTTTTATTTCAGTATATTTCACTTCAAATTTTCAAAAATAATTCGACAAAAATGTTCTTTGACATCATTTATGGGTAAGACATGAGTAGATTAACAACATCTGGTGTGTATGCTTGAGAAAGCAGGGCCTGAGAAATGAACATACTCATGACTTTAGGTTATGATTTAAAAATTGGAGCTATTGAAAAGGTGAAAGAATTGCCAGTGTGTAAATACATTATCTAGAAAGGTATGTGGTCAAAGACCACAACCGTCATGGAATTTTGGGAGAGCACAGTTGTTGCTGAGAGTATAATGAAAGGAAACTATGACTGTGAAGAAAGATTTTTGTAGGCAAAGAAGTGGAAAATTTGAGAGAAAAAATGCTAAACAGATATGAGTATGTATTGAAATACTCATGGGTTATGATAAGAAAAAGAGTTGATGCAGGTCATAGAGACTTCAATAAATAAGAAAGAGGAGCTGTGGGGATGGTAAAATGACAGAAACAAGGAAGGGCAGGAGTGATGAAAATGTCAAGGGAAGTTATTGATCCTGATGAAGAGGTGAGATAAGTTCTTTGCAAATAAATATAGGTTTCAGAGGCATTGGAGACATGGAAGACATTGAAGAGATGAAACAGAAACACTGCTGTTAGACATTTTAAAAATATCATCTGACACTTTAGCCAATAACCAAAGTAAGGGCCTAAGTATGGAGATAGATTTCTTACCCTTCTGAGTTTACCAAGTATTATTGTGAGAATTCTGTTCATTGTATAGACACTTCACACATTACTGCACAAGAACATGTCAAAAACTGAAGTATAGTAACCCAGATAAAATACTAGCATCAATCATTTGAGTTATAAAAATGTTAATGTAATATATATCAACTTCATAATATATAGGTATCTGCATTACAATGGACACTCCATTATGAGGAATAATAGCAATAAAGGTAGAAGAACTAATCACATTACAATCTACCCAATGCTGCCATGTATTTTGTAGAACCAGAAAAAGTACAATGAATTATGGTGTTAACATAATTAAAAATATCATATGATTTTGTAATTCAATTTTTTGAGAAAAATATTTGTTTCATTACATTTTTAGAACTTTAAACCATTATATTTGAAAACTAGCCAAAACCACAATTCTAAGTTAAGTATGTGATTTTATATATGTTGAATCAATATTTTTGAAAGAATTGCTAAATATCATACCACCAAATAGTATTTGCTTTATTCTGGACAAAAGGAACCTCCAAAACTTTACTTTTAACTCATTTAATTAGATTAAAACAATCAAACAAACAAACAAAAAAACACTATTGAAATGAATTTACTTAGAAAATCCTGGTGGTAACCACATAGACATGCCACCTTTTAACTGCTTCCAACTAACAAGAATGTCTTTGAACCTGGTATCTGGGTGCACACCTGTAATTTCAATGACATGGGAGGTTGAGGCAGAAAAATTGCAAGTTTAAAACCAGCCTCACTCACTTCATGAGGCCCAAAGCAACTTTTCAAGACCCTGTCTCAAAATCAAAAATAAATAAATAAATAAACAAATAAATAAATAAGGACTGGGGATGTAACTCAAGGTGGGTTCAATCAACAGTATCCCCAAGCCAAAATTGTGCTTGATAATCAAGATAATCATGGTTATTTGATGCCCTTTAGTGAGCTGAGATTATGAAGGAAACTAGTGAACTAAAATCCAAAAGGTGAGAAGTCTTTCTTTGGAAGGGTGAATTCCAGTGTTTATATCATTGGTAGAGCAGCAAGAAGTTGTTTAAAATTCCGAAGGAGCCTCAAACATAAGAGAGCCACCTGCTAATTTCTTTCCCAGAGGACTCCATCAACCCTATAAAATATTCCACTGAAGAGGAGGAGCAGTGAAAATTTCTCCCTTTGAAGAACATATTCCACTGTGAACTGTGGCCAGGAGACATAGCTAAAAAGTTTCCACACTCTGCCTTTCCCTGTAAATGAGGCAATGACCGCCTACCACTGCAGGCAGGGTAGCAGAACTGAGAGAAATCAACTCTGAGTTACAGGCCTGCTGGGCTTGGTAGAGTGTGCAGCCAGATGGGAAGGACGCAAGTGCTCTAAGATACTCTTACTGCATGAGTAGTGGCCATCTCATTTGTGTGGGGGTGGACAGCAGAGGTTAAATACTGGAGAATAATAACTCTGACAGAGCCCTGACAGATAATTGCATTTAAAATAATAATATTTTATTTAAACTAAAATCCTAAGGTTAATACAAAATCAAATTGGACATCAGGCGATATAACATTGGGAAATCCTGGCCTAACCAAACAATCCTTTTAATTAACCTCTATATTTAAGTATACGATTATGAATTTATAATGATTTCAACCATGCTTTACATTTATAAAACCACAGCATCTTCATATATTAATGTTAACAAGAAAATACATAGTAACTGTGTAATTTGTAAAAACCCAAGTAATGAGCCTTATATATGTATTTAAAAAAGAAAACTAGTATAACATAATACAGCAAATATACAGATGCCACTGAAAGACTTTCAGAAATCTCAGTAGAATAAGTGATCTTGCAATTTTAAAAATAAATATACTGAGGCTGAAGTCATAGAGCAAATATTTATTATCATATACATAAATTCCAAATTAAAAATACATGATATTATATGGTTAGATGTCTTCTAATGGCATAGCACAGGCCTTGATTTTGATCATTGAAATAAAAAAAATGTAATAAATTTATTTTTAAGCTTTAATGGTGGTGAGGTATTTCACCGTGATAAATAATAACAAACTAAACCATATGTGGCTGGCATATAAAAACTAATAACATAATCTATATTTTTGGATAATAACTTATAGTTAATTTGGGGGTAAATTGCTACTTTTTCCAAAAGGAAACAATACAACTGAAAATTCTTAATTTCCAATTAACATATGGTCTCAGGGACAGTAAGGGTAAGGTACGAGGAACGGATTCTGAAAGTTTTCAACTGAACTTATATTTCAACAGATTCGTGTGAAAGACTGTAAGCACAGAATATCAGCAATGAAAGGAATAAGGCTTGCTTATGTCCCAAATCCTCTGATACTGGTTTATAGATCCCTGCATTTTGAAAACAGAAAAATAAAAGATTTTGATTTCATTTGTAGGAAGAACACAAGGAATCCTTCTTGTATAGTATGAATTCAAGTTATGAGCTGCTAGAAATTATGTATCCTCCAATTAAATAATTTTATTCAGTTAACAACAAACTGTTGAGAAATCAAGAGCAATAATGAAATATAATATAACTAGATGTATTTCCTGTAAGAGAGTTGCATGTATGAGTTTATATTTTATGTTCATATTGCATACTATATAAACATGTATGTGATATAGAGTACTTCCACATAATTTAAAAATTAATAAATAATTGAGACATACCAAACCATATTTGAAAAAAAATGATATTATTGGGCTCAGTATAATTTAATTATGTACATATCTGGCAAAAGTTACATATAATAAATATTAATCTATACAATATATGTATATATAATCTATTACATATGATATATTGTACATATTATTTATATATAATTTAAACCATTAATAGTTCATAGAACAGCAAATTTATTCTATTTAAACATCTCAAATGATAAATAAATATTTATATCATTTTTGAGATAATATATTTTACACAAGAAAAATTACTAATGAAAAATAGAAGACCCAAAAGACACATTCTATGTTCAGAGAATTAGGGGTTAGCATAAAAAAGACATCGGAGAATCAAAGTGGTTAAACATGCAAGAGACTCCATAAGACAGCTTTTTTTACAAGCTTACAAAGCACATCTATCTCCACACTTTTCAATTTTTGTTATTATAAACAATGATCCTCTCATTTAGATATGTCAGTCAGCTTGTCAAATTATGTAAAGAATGACAGAATCAATTTCACTGTTAGAAAGATTGACTAATTAACTTTATAGTTTTTTAAAAATATTTTCAGTTTTGTAGCTATCCTTAGTAGGTAAATATCATTATCATATAATTAATTTATACAGCATAACTTTATATCACCACACAATGTTATTTATGATGGCTAAGGAACACTTAAGAATAGTATAAGTGTAATTTCTTCCTGAAATGGATATAATATTTACACAGTCCATGTGTGTATAACATCTGTCAAATCAAAATCAAATTACAACAATAACTTAAACATTTCCAATTTAAATATTGGCAATTCCAATTAGCAGATGTATGAAACTGAGTAAGTATTTTAAACTTAGTGGAATTTCTCAAAATAAAGCAACAGTCGAATTCTAATGCACCATAGACAGAAATCTGGTTCCAGTTCAGGTAAACATTTTTGCCTAGATTTGATCAATCATATTTCAAAAACTTAAAACAACACTCAATCACAAAATAATTCGCTATTAATATCTAACAAAACATCTAATATTAAGACATCCAAAATTAATACAATAGAAGTTTGGCAGTCTTCCACATCAAGAATTGAAGCTAAGGCATATGTAATTTTTCCCTTAGAAATGTGAAAAGTTTAGACCACTTGGTCAAGGAGAGAAGAAGGCATACTTTGCATTCTGTGAAGGACAATGGAAAGAGAGGGTGCTGATATGCCAACTCCCTAAATTTACCTACTCCTAATTTTCTTGGGGGAAAGAGTCCTAATCTTGGTTAAAGAGCAACATGTTCTCTTTATTACAGGGGAAGAAGACTGGATGCTTAGGGTATTTAGCAATCAGAATTTCTGTTCTTCTCAGGAGAAGTATAAAGTTCACAATCAGAATGAAAAGGGGCCTGATATTCAACTGGGCATACTCCTGTGACTGTCAATGGGACATGGAACTATTGTCATTTTCTTACTAAAAGTCAGTGAAGCCAGGTGCAGTGGCATACGCCTGTAATCCCAGTGGCTCAGGAGGCTGAGGCAGGAGGATCACAAGTTCAAAGCCAGCCTCAGCAATGGCAAGGCACTAAGCAACTCAGTGGGACCCTATTTCTAAATATAATACAAAATAGGGCTGGGATGTGGCTCAGTGGTTGAGTGCCCCTGAGTTCAATCCTTAGTATCCCACCCCCCAAAAAAGTCAATGGAACCTGGGTGCAATGGATCATACCTATAATCCCATCAAGTTTGGAGGCTAAGACAGGAGAGTCACAAGTTTGAGGGCAGTCACAAGTTTGAGGGTAACTTAATGAGACCCTGTCTTAAATAAAAAACAAAAAGAACAAGGAATGTAGCTCAGTGATATATCTATATCTATATCTATATCTATATCTATATCTATATCTATATAAATCTTAAATTCAATCCTCAGTACTGGGAAAAAAAAAAGGAAATGCAAGAGAGCATGGATGGTCTAGCCCAAGGTGGCCCAGTACCTTTCTCAGACTCAACATCAAGGGCCTGGAACTTTAAGTACCCAGAAATTTTGAGTATGAGGCCCACAATGGAGTGATTTGTGCCACTCTGCTCTAAACCTTTATCTGAATTTAGATGGCTGCAGAAAACAAGAGTGGAAGAAGAAGGGAAGTCTATCTTCAAGAAAGTGCTAAACAGAGTGAGCACTATAAACATTCAGAAACCTGGACATTTGCCATGAAGGCAATGGAACTCCAGGTGTGCATATTGACAACAGATTACACAAATCTATCTAGGTCAAAGAAATAATGACTGTTCCATATCTTACAAGTATAAAGTTGTCAGGAAACTGAAATGTGAATGGATATTCAGTAAACAAGCTTTATACATTGGTTACCTATGAACCTGTCACAACAAAAACAAACAGAAAAAACCTCGTGTGAAATTAAGATGGCTAACTACTCACGTGTACTTTGCTCTTTCTCAAAACCTTATTGATTCTTTTTTTTTTTTTTTTTTTTTTTTTTTTGTGGTACCGGGGATTGAACTCAGGGGCACTCGACCACTGGGCCACATCCCCAGCCCTCTTTTGTATTTTATTAGAGACAGGGTCTCACTGAGTTGCTAAGTGCCTCGCCATTGCTGAGGCTGGCTTTGAACTTGCGATCCTCCTGCCTCAGCCTCCCAAAGTGCTGGGATTACAGGCGTGCGCCACCGCGCCCGGCTAAAACCTTATTGATTCTATAGTAGGGGATATATATGTACTTAAGAGACATAAATCAGGAGACTTGGCATGGCAGAATAAAGGATGGTTGCATTTCCATTTCCTCCAAGGCTCAGGAGTCAAGCAGTGAGAATAGTGCTTCTCAGGTAAGTGGGTGAAAGAAGAAATTCACTAAAATTTTAGATTGGACAAAGTCTCTTAAAGACTCAGAAATTCAGATGTATTGAACCAAGAACAAGTAAGAGTACATTAGAGCCAAGTCAAATGGGGCAGCAGCAGAGACACTGGTTCACCACAGTGTGGAGGGATCACACAAAGAGACAGAAACACAATGGGCATATTAGGCACAAACACAAAAATTCCTGTAGGACAGAAAAAGTTCCTGAAATTAGCTGATTCAAGGTTTGCACAACACAGTTGTGTTTGAAAAGTGGTGTGTGTTTCTCAACTGGCAAGCAGAGAGCTGAGGTGGCCTCACTGAAGCTGTGGCTATGGGAGCCTGAAAGATCATAGCAAATATTGTCATAACTTACCAGCAAGCACCTACTGTGTGGCCTAAGATATACCTAGCAGAACATGAATTAAACAGACACAGAAAGGTCATACTTAGGGGGACTCAAGTCAGAAAAATAGGAGAGAGTAATTCCCTTTCTCTTTGAGTTTGGTGACTCACAGGACCATCTGAAGAATGTCAGGAAACTAAACAGGTGGATATGAATATTCTCAGGGACTAAGCCTCAGAAGGCTGTATTCATTGGCAGTGGGGTGTGTAAGACATATGGAGGGTTGGCTGCCCTGCTCCACAAAGAGAATTCTTGAGAGACTCCTGTGATCCAGACTTCCAGAAAAGAGCAGCCCTAGGGGCATTTTACTCTTATCTCTCCCAAGCAGTTACAACCCAACAAAGTCACTAAAGCTTGATTAGAGCTAAACTGAAATCACCAGAAATTCTAGCTTAGATGTTTGCAGCATCCCCACTGTGGAACTATATCAATCTTGTGTCTCTATATAGAGAAGCCCCACGACTTCCCTTTCCATCCTATCATATTCTGGTGAAAAAAAAAAAAAAAGTTGAAAGTTATTTCAACTAGTTTTGGTTTTAGGCACTCCAGCTGTCAGCTTGGTGAGCAACACAAAAAGAGGAAGGAATTAACAACCACTAACCCTGTTATCTCTATCAGTATGTTGCCTAGGAAGAAAAAAAAAAAAAACTATAGCCCAACACAGGCAGTGACCATTCATACGTATACCATCAACAGTTTTGACCAACTCAGTGGAGACAGTTCTTTCATATTTCATTAAGAAAATGTTTATTTAATTATTTATTTGTGTGTGTGTGTATTCTTACTGTGTGCTGATTATGATTAGTTCATGGATATTTATACATATGCATGTTTGTCTTTTCTTATTTTTAGCATTTTTATTATTCTTAATTTTCCTTGTCTTTTGAAGGTTAGGGTGTTTTGTTTATTTATTTTTGTTTTCATTTGTGTTTGTTTCTCTTGATTCTCTTTCTAAAATTTCTTTTCCATCTAACAGTAAAATTTCCTTATTTTTTTCTCCCTTTACTTAGTTTTTTGATATTTATTTTATGTTATTTTTATTTTTATTTACTTTTCTTTCTTTATTAGAGCCAACACTCACTACATCTCTGTTTCCTTCTCTGTTCACATTTTAAGCATTTCACACTTGTTTTTACCTTCATAGCATATTTTCTTCTCTCTTAATGAACTGCATTTTTATCATCCTATAGAACAATTTGGTCTGTATAACTCCTGTCTCCACCTTTCATGTTTTTTTTTGTTATTACTATTGTAGATCTCATAATTGATAATTGCTGTTTAATACCACAGGTAGTTCATGACTATCATTTTTGTTGTTGGCAATTGCTGACTCCACCATTCCGATTTTTGTGGTAATTTGTGTAACAGATGTCATAGCAAAGAGTACTTATTTTAATACCGCATATTTCCCCCTCCCCCGTTGTTGCTATTCTTTGTTTCCCCCTTTTCTATGAGGTGCTAATAATCTACTTGGACACTACAAGTTCACAGGGTGGAGACTCTGATGCTGAGCTAGACCCAGCCAAGAGACAGTGTACCTTGCTTCACACCCACATCAATTATGCTCAAATTTCAGTGATATTTTAATACATTTGAGGAGCTAAAACACCTAAACTAACATTAAGGCCCTGTGGAGGAATGAGAAGGGGGGGGGGGGTCAATTCCCACTCTTGGACATCCATTCCTACAGATAAAACAGAAAGAAGTAACACAAAGGCTATGGATATGACATCTATAAGGAGTTTCAATCAAGATCATCTTAGGACATTTTGGAAAGAGAATGCTGTGCCATAAAAAGTCCCCACAGAGTGAAAGGGAAATCCAACCCAACAGATTTATAGAACCCAACAGAGCAAAAAACAAACCAACAAATATACATATATAAATAACAAGATAATATAACACCTCTTAAATTTCATAATTCACCAGCAATTGGCTCAAAGGAGATTGAAATGGTTGAAATGCATGATACATGATGAAAAATTAAAAAGAATGATTACAAAAATGATCAATGAATTCCAAAACAACACAGAAAAACAAGTGAATGAATTACAGAAGTCAGTAGAGAATAAGAATGGGAAATTCAATAAGTAGATAGATATTGAAAAATAACCCAAACAGAAATCTTGGGAATAAAAGACAAAATAAATAAAATAAAACATTAGATTGAAAGTCTAATAGAGTAGACCATGTCAAATGGGAATTGAACAGACTCTTCTCAGAAGATGATACACAATCAACAAATATATGAAAAAATGTTCAACATCTCTAGCAATTAGAGAAATGCAAATCAAAACAATTCTAAGATTTCATCTCACTCCATTCAGAATGGCAGTTATTAAAAATACAAAAAACAATAAGTGTTGGCAAGGATGTGGGAAAAAAGGCACACTCATATATTGTTGGTGGGACTGCAAATTGGTGCAGCCAATATGGAAAACAGTATGGAGATTCCTTGGAAAATTGGGAATAGAAATACCATTTGACCCAGCTATCCCACACTGTGTCTATATCCAAAAGACTGAAAAACACATGCTACAGGGATGCAGTCACATCAATGTTTATGGCAGTACAATTCACAATAAATAAACTGAGGAACCAACCTAGATGTCCTTCAGTAGATGCATGGATAAAGAAAATGTGGTATATATACATAATGGAATATTATTCAGTATTAAAAGAGAATAAAATCATGGCATTTGCAAGATAAATGGATGAAGTTGGGGAATATAATGCTAGGTGAAGTAAACCAATCCGGAAAAACAAATGTCAAATGTTTTCTCTGGTAACAGGATGATGATTCATAATGCAGATATGGGGGCATGGGAAGAATAGACAAACTCTAGATATGGCAAAAGTGATGGAGGGGAAGGAGGGGGCATGGGGGTAGGAAAGGCAGTGGAATGAGATGGACATCATTACTCTAAGTACATGTATGAAGACAGAAATAGTGTGACTCTATGTTGTATACAACCAGAGATATAAAAAATTGTGATATATATGTGTAATATGAATTGAAATGCCCTCTTCTGTCACATTTAACAAATTAGAATAAATTCAAAAAAATAAAAAAAGCAAAATATCGGAGCTGTAACAGTGTCCAACCTTGAACATTCAGAGAGTATTAAAGAAAAGTAAATAAGTAACCATGATCAGAATATATAACAACTATGGAAAAATTAAGAGACCAGATTTGCTAATTATCAGAAATGAAAAGGTCTATGAAATGCAAGATAATGACATAGACATCTTCTTCAGGGAAATCATGAAAGAAAAGTTTTCAAACCTTGAGAATGAGATGGAATATCCAGATACAGAATCCTAAAAAGATAAGATAAAAAAAATGTATCCATGATAAATTAAAATCAAAATGCTAAGATACAGAAAAAGCAGATAATATTAAAAAGTCTCAAAAGAAAAATATCAGGTAACATTTAGAAGCATATCAAACAGAATTACTTCTGATTTCTCAGCATAAACTCAAGAAGGGTTTTGAAGGATAGATGAACGCACGCTGAAACCGCCGTATAGGAAAAGGGAGGGGGGTTTATTGATTCACCAAAAGAAACACGTGGAGGGGATGGGGGTGAACCGCAAAGGAAACAAATGGGGGGGAAGGAAAAGAAAGGAAAAATGGGGGACGGATGGGAATAGGGGCAAGCGCGAACAGAGAGAGATTTCAGCCCGGGGCTGGCTTAAATAGAGTGGGGGTCAGAAAGCCCCCCCCTGGAGTGAGTCCTTGCCCTATAGGCTAACAGAGGTCAGGAGGTAGTGGCCAGGGCACCTGCTGGTCAGGTTTGCTGGTCATGCTGAGAATCTTGGGAAGTGTAGTTTTTCACAAAGCACCTAGGGAGGTGTGGCCTTCTGCCTGGGAGGCGCAGCCTCCTGCCTGGAATCCAACATTCCCCCCTTTTTGTTTTCTTAGGAAGAGGGGCGTCGTGTTTTGATCTGGCTGCTTCAGAGCTGAAATTGGGCGACGTGGGGTGCTATGAGGGGAGGAGATGTGGGCAGGCAGGTCCAGCTGGAGGGTGAAAAAATTCCCAGGAGGTAGGCATGGAAAAGATGAATCTGTCCAGGTATGGGATGGATGAAGTTTTCTTTGAAGCCATAGGTCGGTGAGGGTGTCAAACCAGGCTTCTGCAGAAAGTCACTGAGGGAGTCAGCCGGAGAGCATGTAGAAATTGTGGGTCTTGCGAGTTTGCAGGTAACACTATTATGGAAGCAACAAAGGGAAAGAAGGTGAGATGGATTATTGTCTGTAGGCCTGCATTCCACCAGGTGGGACTTATGGTGAAGAGGCCAATGGAGAGTGCGAAGCACATCTTAATGAGCATCAGGTGGCAGCATAAGGGCAGGACTCAGCAGGGCTCTCTGGTTGGAAAGTCATCTGTTGGTTTTTTAACAGTTGATAGTCCCTGAGAAAAAAATGGTTAAAGGTTTAAAACAAGAAAAAACAGAAAAGATTATTTTGAGATGGTATTGGGGACACGAGAGAAACGAATTTTCAAGGGATCAGTGGGACTGGGAGAGCAAGTATATTGAGGTGGTTGTTCGTCATCTTTTTGTGGATCTTCAGTTGGTTGAGCAGCTGGTTTTAGTCTGGAAATATGAATCCAAGAAGTTAAATTCCCTGAGGTTTCACGAAGCTTAGCAGCTGTGGGTGTGCACAGCACAACCTGGAAAGGTCCTGTCCACTTTGGGACAAGGGAGACTGTTCCTGTGTCCTGGGGAGGGGAGAAATATACCCAAGAACCGGGTGCCAATGGAAATGAAGCAGTGAGTCTACCTGGGTCAGGCAGAATGAAATCTTGGCACTTCCATAACTGATGTCTAATGAAGGACAAGATGGGAAGAGAAAGATCTTTGGGTAAGGGTCCCTGAGTTGGGGAAACTCCAGGTGGAAGGGCTGGTCGCCCAAACATAACCTCAAAAGGGGATAGTAAGGAGGGCTTTTTTGGGAGGACCCTGAGCCTAAAAAGGGCAAGAGGGAGTAACTTGACCCAGTCCAAGTGGAGTTCTAGGGAGAGTTTAGTCAAAACATTCTTAAGAGTCCTATTAGTCCTCTCTACCTTCCCTGAGGACTTGGGGTGATATGGGATGTGAAAATGCCAAGCAATATTAAGGGAAGTAGAAACACTTTGGGTAACCTGGGAAACAAATTCAGGCCTGTTGTCAGACTGGATGGACGTGGGCAATCCAAAACGGGGAAGGATTTCTGAGACTAGAATAGAGGCTACTGTGGAGGCCCTTTTATTGGAAGTAGGGAAGCCCTCCACCCATCCAGAGAAGGTGTCTACCAAAACCAGGAGATATTTGTGTCTCCGGGCAGCTGGCATGTTGGTGAAATCTATCTGCCAATCGGCTCCTGGAAGCTGGCCTCGAGCTTGGTGAGAAGGAAGTGTTCCTGGTTTAAGGGGAGTATGTGGGTTGGTGCGCTGACATGCAGTGCACGCGGAGGTGAGCTGATGGAGAAACTGTGTGTCTTCCGAAATCAGGGTGAGGAAGGAGGTAGAGAAAGTCCTGAGGGCCTGAGGGTTAGGATGGAAAAGGGAATGGAGATAGGAGAGGATTGATTGTGTGGAAGGGGATGTGGGGGTCTGGGTAGTAGGTAGGACTGGAGCCAGAAGAGAAGGAGAAGATAGTGCTGCTTCCCTTGCTGCCCTGTCAGCCTTCGTGTTTCCCTGAACTATGGGAGAGTCTCCACTTTGGTGTGAAAGACAATGGAAAATCCCTATTAGCTTGGGCAGAAGAGAGACTTGCAAAAGTTTTATATTAATTTAGAATTAGTAACTGCAGAGCCTTTTGTGGTCAGGAGCCCTCGCTCTTTCCATACTGCTGAATGGGAAAGCAAAATATGGTAAACATATTTTGAGTCTGTGTAAAGGGTAAGGTTTTGGTCAGCAGCTAATTCGAAGGCACGAATAACAGCTATTAATTCAGCCCGTTGGTTTGTGGTGTTGGGGGGGAGGGGTGCTGCCTCAATAACCTCTGATAGGGAAACAATAGCGTAACCAGCAAAACGTTGCCCATCCTTAAAGAAAGAGCTGCCATCTGTGAACCAAATTAAGGAAGGATCAGGAAGTGGTCCCTCTTGAATATGGGAGGGATGGGGGATTAAAGCCTCAAGTGTCTCTATGCAATCATGTTCTGGGGGCTCTGAGGAGACTGGGAGGAGGGAAGCTGGGTGTAAAGAGGAGCAGGGTTGGAAGGTGATTGAGGAGTCATGCAAAAAGGAAACGAGGAGAGAAAGAACGCGACAGGGTGGGAGAGTTTGAAGGCTCTTATAAGTTAGTAAATCTTTTAAATGATGAGGAGAGGCAACAGTAACCTGGGCACCAAAGGTCAACTTCTTTGATTCCTACAGAAGTAGGTAAGCAGCAGCCAGAGCCCTAAGACAAGGGGCCCATCCACGAACGGTGGGTCAAGTTGTTTAGAGAGGTAGGCAACTGGGGCAAAGGTGGGGCCCTTATATTGGCCTAGAACACCGAGAGCCAAACCCTTTGTTTCATGGACATAGAGGGTAAATGGCTGAAGAAGGTCTGGGAGATGAAGAGCTGGGGCCTGTGACAGGGCCTGCTGCAAATGTTTAAACTCAGCCTGAATACTTTCGGGAAGGAATTTTCCCTCAATCTCCTTAGCTGCCTCATATAGGGGCTTTGCATAAAGAGAGAAATTGGGAATCCAGGCACGGAAATATCCTGCTAGCCCTAGGAAGGAGAGAATCTCTTCCTTTGCCTTGGGACATGGGAGCTCCTTGATGAGGGCCTTTCTGTCTACAGTAATGGCCTTCGATTGATGGGAAATCTGAACTCCTAAATACACTACCTGGGTCTGGGCGAGCTGCACCTTAGATGAGGAAACATGATACCCATGAGAAGCAAGAAAATTTAAAAGGGTGTAAGAGTCTTCACGAGCTGTGAAGAAGGAAGGGCTGCAGAGGAGGAGGTCATCTACATATTGCAAGAGAGTGGAGTTAGGGAATTTAAGATCTTTGAGGTCTGCAGCCAATGTCTGACCAAAGATATGAGGGCTGTCTCGAAAACCCTGAGGGAGGACTGTCCAGGTCAACTGTTGGGAACGCCGGGTATCTGGATCTGACCAAGTAAAGGCAAAGAGGTCTTGTGATTCTGGGGCTAAAGGGACAGTGAAAACGGCATCTTTCAGGTCAATTACTGAGAAATGGGTGGATAAGGAAGGAATTAAGGAGAGAATAGTATACAGATTTGGGACCACGGGGTGTATGGGCTTAACAGACTCATTGATGAGACGAAGATCTTGGACTAGCCGATAGGACCCATTGGACTTCTGAACTGCCAATATAGGGGTATTATAAGGGGAATGGGTGGGTCTGAGAAAACATTTCCGCAAAAGATCTGAGATGATGGGTTGAAGACCTCTGAGGCTAGCGGCTGGAAGTGGATATTGGGCTTTATTGGGGAAATGTTGGGGATCTTTAAGGTATATTTGTATGGGGTCACACTGAGCAAGGGAGGGAGTCTGAGTATCCCAGACTTTGGGGTCCACTAAATTGGTGGGTACAGGGTAATGAGAGGTTTCTGCATCGGTAGAAGGTTGGGGGGTTTCTGACTCGGTAAGGGGCTGAGGGGGTCAGTTATCAATAGGGGGCGATGGGGTTTCCTCATCAGCATCAGTAGGGGGTGATGGGTCAGTGGCCTTTGAAACGGTGAGAAGAAAAATGGGGGAGGAGACGGAGCAAGACGAACCAGGGAGCACAACTGAGCTAGGCGGATTGGAGAACACAATTGAGGCCTGAAATTTGGCCAATATGTCTCTGCCCAATAAGGGCACAGGACATTGAGGCATTACCAGAAACTGGTGGGTGAAGGGATGGTGGTGAAGACAGCAAGACAGAATAGGAGTCTTGCGGGGGCGAATAGCATTTCCCTCTACCCCGACAACAGGGGATGGTGCTATGGTGGTGGGGCCCCAAAACTCCCTCAAGACCGAGGAGGTGGCTCCTGTATCTAGTAGGAAATTTACGGGGTGTCCATCAACAAGGAGAGTAACCCTGGGCTCCTTCAATGCAATGTCAACGGTCGGGAGAGGAGCCCCTGGGCCCCATCAGTCATCCGTGGCCAGTGCCAGCAGGCTGGGGTTTATGATCGGTCCAGCCCCCCTGCGGGGACTGGGGCAGACAACACCCCAATGGCCCATCTTGGAACACTTTGGGCACGGGTGCTTAGGGGTCCTGGGATCCGGGCAGTCTCTAGCCCAGTGTCCATCTTTCCTGCACCTAAAGCAAGGCCCTGGGGATTCCTCCTGTGTGGACTTATGTACCCCTTTTCTTGAGGCCTGAGCGTCAGGGCCCCTAAGGGCCTGGGCTAACATTTGGAACTTTGACCGCTCAGCCTTTACATACTTCTGAAACTGGCGACGTTCGGCGTCTTCCTCACGGTTATGATAGACTTTAAAATCGTGGCCAAATCTCGGTCTGGGGGATTGCGGGGCTCTGCTCCAATTTCCTTAATTTAGCCCGAATGTCGGAGTAACGCTGGGACGGGAAATATGTCATAAGGACTTGACGGCCCCCCTGGGACTCGGGATCTAAATTTGTGTACCTCTGAAGGGCCTTTATGAGCCGATCTAAAAATTCAGAAGGGGTTTCTTCTCTTTTTTGAATAATCTCTTGCAGCTTATCAAAATTAACAGGTTTCTGAGCTGCACATTTAAGACCACCTACTATGCACACTAAAAAACTGATCCCTTGCCGGGCGCGGTGGCGCACGCCTGTAATCCCAGCACTTTGGGAGGCTGAGGCAGGAGGATCGCGAGTTCAAAGCCAGCCTCAGCAATGGCGAGGCACTTAGCAACTCAGTGAGACCCTGTCTCTAAATAAAATACAAAAAAGGTCTGGGGATGTGACCCAGTGCGAGTGCCCCTGAGTTCAATCCCCGGTACCACAAAAAAAAAAAAAAAAAAAAAAAACTGATCCCTCAAGACCACGTCCCCTGGGGCATTGTAATCCCAGTTTGGGTCCCTATCTGGGACAGCCTCAGGACCAAAGGGGAAATTTGGGTTTACTCTGTGAGTCTCATCTGCATATGCTCTTGCTTGCTCCCAGACTCCTCTATGCTCTTCAGGAAGTAAAGTATTTGACAAAAAAAAAAAAAAAGTATGCGTCATGAAATGTGAGGCTGTATGCTTGGGTGACCCATTGGAATTCTTTTATATAAGTTGTAGGGTCTGTTGTAAATGAACCCAATCTCTTTTCTATTTGAGAAAGGTCTGACATGGAAAATGGGACATGGACCCTCACAACCCCTTCTGACCCAGCTACCTCCCTTAACGGCGTGATTATCTGAGCTGCCTGCTTTTTCGAGCGAGTCAAGGGAGGACTGAACTCAGGGGGCGGCAGAGTATCACGCGAGTCTGGGAGGGACACTGCGGGAACTGCTGGGGCCGGGAGAAACTTCGCGGAAGACGCTGGGGAAGAAGCGCGCGGACTGCGCAACTCTCTCCCTGCGCCACTGCCAGAGCCGTTGGGGAAGAAATCGGGGAGGGGGCCAAAGCCTGAGGCGGCGCATGTGGTAAAGAACGCGTCACAGAATCCTCGGAAGTGGGGGCTGAAGTTTGAAGCGGTGCATCTAGCAAAACCCGCATGGCCAAAGACAGCGGGGAAGCCATGGCAGGAAATGATGCAGAACCAAGCGGCAGATGCTGAGTGGGTGGGGATAATGGCGGAAGAGGCGCGGAACTAGGAACAGGAAGTTCAGTGGGTGGGGTTAACGGCAGAAGAGGCGTGGAACTAGGAATGGGAAGTTGAGTGGGCGGGGATAGTGGCGGTGAAGGCACAGGAAATGACTTGGAAAGAAAAGGAAGGTCTACAGAGGAGGACTTGGACGGAACTGAAGGAAGGGGAGGGGCGGAGGATGAAGCAAGAGGAAGAGGAGGGTCTAAGCACGAAATCGCTGCAACTTCAGAATTGAGAGCCTGAACTGGGGGAGGAGTCAGAGGCGTTCGGTACTGGGGAGGTGGAGCCTCTGATCCTGGGTCGAAATCAAGGTCAATCAAAGATGGAGGGGAATCACTAGGTCTGCATGCTAGCAAAATGGTCTCAAGACTGCACCGAGTGCACAAGGAAGGATTTGAATGGAGAAGGGAAAAGGCATCCACGTAAGGCAAATCTGTCCATCTTTTCGACTGTTGGCAAAAGCTGGAAAGTTCCTGTAAAACCCGGGAATCTAGGGATCCTGACTCTGGCCACCGATTGGATAATGGGTAAGAAGGCCAAATTTCTGTACATAACTTTATTAATCTCTTTTTTTAATCCGGGGCTTTAAGCCCAAATGTGCCCGATTTTTTAGGAGACAATTAAGAGGAGAATCAGCTGGAGTTGATAGGGAAGTTCCCATATTTCCCGTTAACGAGGAAAGGCTAATACAGTATTTCGAAAGGCGTCCCTTTCAAAATATGTATTAGAGTGAGATCCAAGTCAGCTTGCCCAGTCGTCACCGGGTCAAGCTAACATGGGACACCATGAGAAATCGTTTTCCGTACCGGATGGGAAGTATTTTCTCAAGATGCCGGAGGACCGTGAGCCACCTCGCGAGGGTTTTCGTGTTTCCCGTCCTGGACGGGAAAAAAAAAAGCTCACTTCCGGAGTGTGAAGAGGAACTTCTCTAGCCACTCCCAGCTGAAAGCCCTAATCTTACAGCTGAAAACTTTAGAGCGGGCAGATAAAGGTGGGAGAGGGGGAGTTCCCGGGGTCCACCGTCGCCTTTAAGACTCAGATGGGGTGCTTTCCCCCCTGCAAAGGTCACGGGCGAGATTGCTGGAAAGTCGACGGTCAATTCTCACCACATAGTGACCAGACAGGTTTAGGAACTCGGGGTGGAAGGGGGGCTTACTGAAATCCAGCGATGCCGTAGAGGAAAAGATGAACAGACGAATGGAGGCGGGTTAGATGCTCTTCTCCCTCCCGGGTTTCGGCACCAAAATGAAGGATAGATGAATGCACGCTGAAACCGCCATATAGGAAAAGGGAGGGAGGTTTATTCATTCACCAAAAGAAACACGTGGAGGGGATGGGGGTGAACCGTGAAGGAAACGAATGGAGGGGAAGGAAAAGAAAGGAAAATCGGGGGACGGACAGGAATAGGGGCATGCGCAAACAGAGAGAGATTTCAGTCCGGGGCTGGCTTAAATAGAGTGGGGGTCAGAAAGCCCCCCCCCCCCTGGAGTGAGTCCTTGCCCTATAGGCTAACAGAGGTCAGGAGGTAGTGGCCAGGGCACCTGCTGGTCAGGTTTGCTGGTCATGCTGAGGATCTTGGGAAGTGTAGTTTTTCACAAAGCACCTTGGGAGGTGTGGCCTTCTGCCTGGGAGGCACAGCCTCCTGCCTGGAATCCAACAGGTTTGGGATGATGTGTTCCAAGTCCTAAAAGGAAATAATCATCAACGATAATTGCTCTTACCAGCAAAGCTACATTTAATATCCAAGTGCAGGAGCCCTGTTTGGGGATTGGCTTGAATTGCAGTTGACTATGAGCCGTGGAGATTTGGCCTTTGTCGCCACCCGTAGTCTCATGGGATTGTTGCGGGATCTCGAGTGACTTGGCCGAAATTGCTGATCGGGTCAGAGCCATTTTAGGGTGTGTTTTGGCGTGTGTGAGTCGTTGTTAGAACCAGAGAGAAAAGTTATCAGAATAAAAAGCTGTTTGTCTCCAGTTTGCTTCTGAAGTTTTTCCCGTGGCTCCGTTCCTCCAAGTGCTTCAGGCGGCAACATCCAAGAAGAAATAGAAACCTTCTAACGTAAACATATGCTAATAGATTTCTAAATCACTAAGGCAACATCACAAAAATTGCCTAGAGAAATACTACACAAAAATAACTCAATAGCACATCCTTGAACTCACAAATGATGAATCTCTTTTGAAGACTATCTAAGAAAATAAGAAATAGGAAAAAATTAAATATTAAAAATAAATCAGTGTGGTGGGAAATAGTGAATATTTATCTATAATAACATGGAATGTAAATTATTTTAAATTTCATTAAAAGACATAGACCAGCAGAATGAATAAACAAATAAGACCTGACTATATGTTGTTTGCAAGAAATTAAACTTACAGGCAAATATAGCCACAAACTGAAAGTGAAAGGATGGAAATTTATATACTATGCAAATAAATGGAGCCTGAAAACAAGCAGGAATAGCTACTCACATCTGACAGAACAGACTTTAAACTGAAATTAATCAGAAGAAACAATGAAAGTTAATTAATAATGGTAAAGGGAACAATTCAACAAGAAGACATAATGATACTTAATGTTTATTGACGTAAATGTTGGTGAACCTAATTACATGTGAGAGATTATATTCAAATTAAAAATCAAATAGATTCCTATACTAATACTGGGTGATTTTAAATCTCAACAAGAGATAGGACATCATCAACAACTTCAGATCAAAAAATATTATAAATCAAATAGACTTAGTAAACATCTATTTCATCCAGGAAATTACATCAAATCAAATCTGAATACACTTTCTTTTCAGGAGCTTATGTGACCTTCACCAAAATTGAAAATATTTTAGGTCACAAAACAACTCTTGGCCAATACTAAACAAAATCAATAAAATTCCTTGCATCTAATGTAATAATAATGACATTAATTAGAAACCAACATTGAAAAACCTGTATATGTATACATGGACATTATATAATACATTTTTGAATAATGAATGGGTGACATAAGTAATCCAGCAAGAAATTTAAACAATTTTTAGATTCAAATGAGAATAATGATTCAATATACCAGAATGTCTGGGACACTATGCAGGTAGTTCTAAAAGGAAAGTTTATACCTATGAATGTCAACATAAGAAAAATCAGAAAGACCCTAAATAAAAGCCCTAATGACGCATCTCAATGCCCTTGGAAAATAAGATCAATTCTAAAGCCAATAGTACAATGGAAATAATTAAAAGCAGTGCTCAGATCAATCAAATAGAGAATAAAAAATGACAAGTATCAATAAAGCAACTAGTTTTTTTGAGGAGAAAACAAGTTCAATAAACCCTTAGAAAAACTAACCAAAAGAAAAAGAAGACACAAAATAATAACATTAGTGATGAAAAGGAGGAAATTACACAGACATCACAGAATTCCAGAAAAAAAAAAATTAGGAACTATTTTGAAAATGTATACTCCAATAAATTGGAACACCTAGAACAAATGGATATATTTCTACACACATAGTACCTGCCAAAATTGAATCAAGATGATGTAAAACACCTAAAGAATTTAATAACTATCAATGATACCAAAAACAATATTAAAAAGTCTTTGAACACAAAAAACCCAGGTGCGGATAAATTCTTATGTCAATTCCAAAAGATCTTTAAAGAACTAATGCCAAAGTATCCCATGAAATAGAAAGGATTAAATACTTCAAAATTCATTTTATGAAGCCAGTATCACCCTCATGTAAAAACCAGGTAAGGACACATCAAGGAAAGAAAACAGACCAAGATACCTGATGAACTTATATGCAAAATTCATTAGTATGATATTAAAACATCATACTAAACAATATATTATGAAAAAATTCTACATCTTGACCAAGTGTACCCCAAGTTTGTTAGAATGGTTATAAATTATGCAAACCAGTAAAGTTAATTTACCATATAAATAGAATCAAGGACAAATGTAATTTAGTTATCTCCATACATGCAGAGAAAGTTTTCAACAATATTCAGCACTCATTTATGAAAAGAACACTGAAGATACTCAAAACAGAAAAATTTACCTCAACATCATAAAAGCTATATATGACAAAGTCAAAGTCAACATCTTACTGAATGGGGGAATCCTTTAAAATCTGGAACAAAACAATATGTTTGCTCTCACCATTCCTATTCAATGCAGCACTAAATATTTTAGTCAGAGCAACTGGGCAAGAGAAGGAATAGAGGTGGGGGGATCCACAACTAGTAATTTGAACTATCACTGTTTGCCTATGACGTGACCCTACACATAGAAGATCCAAAAAATTCCACCACAAGGCTGCTAGTGCTAATAAACAAATTCAGCAATGTAACAGGTTACAAAATCATCACAAAAACATCAATAATTCCTATATACTCCAATAATGAATCTACTGAGAAAGAAATCAGGAAAATAATCCCATTCATGCCCCTGAGTTCAATTCTTGGTACCAAAAAAACAAAAACAAAAACAAAACAAACAAACAAAAATGGACACATAGCACAATGATGCAGAATAGAAGACATAGAAACAAACCCACACAGATATAGTCATCTGATGAAGGAGCCCTAATTAGGAAGGGCTGTTGCAGCTAGCTGGAAGCCATAAGTTCCACCTGATATGTATGTGACGCACCTGTAGGCACCCGCAAAGCTGAAGGTATATAACCGGGTGAAACGCGGTCCGAGTTAGGAGAACGAATTCATTCGGTCAGTCGGGCAGTCACTCAGGAATCGGTCGGTTACAGAAGAATCAGAGCGGCCAGAACGTAGGCAGAGCGGCACCTCCTCAAAAAGGGCTCAAATATCCACCCTTTCAAAAATTACAAGAAAATAAAAAAAATAGAGAAAATAAAATAGAGAAAATAGAAAGAGAAACCAGAGGGCTGTTAGAAGAAGTAATCTGAGTTAGAGAGAACGACTGGTCAGAGTTAGGCCGAGGCTCCCAAGGAAGACAGAAGACAGACAGAAGAAGAAGAAGGAAGGAAGAAAGAAGAGAGAAGAAAGAAGCTCTAGTCTTTCTCTAAGCTAAGCTCTATCTTTCTTTCTCTCTAAGACTCTCTAAGCTAAGAAGACAAGAAGAAAAGCTCGCTTTAATCTTTCTCTCTAAAAATCTTTCTTTCCCTCTCTAAGCTCTAAGAAAGTAGAAGTAAAAGTAGTAAAAGCTTTACTCTGCCTCCGAGATTTCTTCCCGGGTTTCGGTACCAGGCAGCTTACAATCTGATCCTTGACAAAAGTGCCAAAAACATACATTGGAGAAAAGATAACCTTTTTAACAAGTGGTGGGGGTAAAACTAGCCATATGAAGTAGGATGAGGCTAGATCCGTATATTTCACTCTGCATGTAAGTCAGCATTGATTTTCATTAATCCAACATCTAAGAACTAGATCAGAAAATATGGAACTCCTATAAGACAACATATGGTCAAAACTCCAATAAAAATGAACAGGCAATGACTTTCTCAAGAGGACCCCTAAAGTTTAGGAAGTATTATCAAGAATTAATAAATGGGATAAAATCAAATTAATAAGATTTATTTATTTGTTTGTTACTTATTGGTATGAGGGATTAAACCCAGAGGTGCATAACCACTGAGTCACATCCCTAGGTTTTTTATATTTTAGTTTGAAACATGGTCTTGCTACATTTCTTAGGGCCTCACTAAATAGCTGAGCCTGGCTTTGAATTTGCAATCCTCTTGCCTCAGACTTCTGAGCTGCTCAGATTATAGGAATGTGCCACTCTGGCCAAATTAAGAACCTTATGCTGGAAGCTAGTGAAGGAAAAGTAAAAGAAAGGTTGGGGTCTATCTCATGAAAATCAAAGGGAGATCAATATGCTAGCTGATTAGTAAACAGAGGGAAGTATTGGCGGAGGAGAAGGATAGACAATTTGGAAACACTGAGGAATGATATTAACCAAATTTTATTGTTGTACGGTGTGCATGTGTGAATATGTAATGATGATTCTCACCATTATGTATAAGTATATTGCACCAATAAAATATGAAAAAAGGAGACAAAAAATTACACTTCTTAAAGGAGAACATAAATACATTAGTACAAAGAGTTCAAATGAGTGGAAAAATAACATCACAACTTTTGAAATTATAATGTGGATAGAAATTTATTTAAAACCTGAAGAAAGCTAAAACATAGAGTAGGATAATTGGGAATGAACACAATTTCCCTAATTTCATATAATGTCTCAATTTCTTTGCTCCAGTCATATCCTAAACGTCTACTAATAACATATTTATAAGGTCAAGATTTGCATACACATATAAACTTTCCATCAAATTCCCAATTCGGATCTATTTCTTATTACCGTTGTTATTTTATTGCTTTAAGTCATTACATTAGTGGGAGGACATAGCTCAGGGTTAGGGCAGAGTTGCCTAGCACTAATTTGTTTTTTGATTTAATCCCCAGTACTGCTCATCCCCCCAAAAAATTATTTGTTTTTGTTTTTTGAATAATATATTTATTTTACATAAATTAGATATTCTATATTTCTCAGTAAAAACCAATATTACCTCCCCAAATGCCAGTTACTGTTAATTTTTAGCCTTAATTATGTGTCCTTAAAATCTTCCAGTAGATTCTAATTTTGTATGTATTAGGCAACACTCTTGCTTGTGCCCTTTATCTTTCTCTTCTTCCCCCACTCCTCATTTTCCTTCACCTTGTGCTCTTCCTTACCCTATTTTTTATGCAATAAAAGAAATTTTCTTAGTCCTATAGAGCAAAGCTAAAATCCTAAGTTCATTAAAATCCTAAGTTCCAATGTTTTAAAGAATTTTTCTACATCTACTCATATGAGCTAAATAAAGAAAGAATGAAATACTTACATTATTATGTCATTTGCCCTGCTATTTAGTCAATCTACTTCTTAGATTATATGTCCTATCAAATTTGTCATTGTTATGTCCTATAATACTTATAATTCCCTGAAGATACCCTGTTAATAGTATCATGTCTTATCTTTTGTTTTTATATATATATAAAGTATACGTATATAGAACGTCTTACAAAATTGAATTACGTTGCCAAATTCAATTCTTATTTTTGAATCCAGATTAATTTCTCCACAATATCTTCAACAATCAAACAGTGTGAATCTCTATGAATCCATAATTTTTATTTATGGATATAATATGCATTTTTCTTATTCTATGTTGATTATAGTTATTCCTACTTGTGTATTTTTTATTCAGAACAAGCATAATTCCTGTATCATTTTTATCCCCTGCCATCACTGCCATAATACTTTACACATAGTAGAGACCAAATGATTGGTCTCTTGAATTTAACATTGAATTACATACCACACTGTTTAGCTTCCACTTCTTTCATTTTTCCTTATGCAATATATGTTATTAATAATAATTACTATTATTAGAAGTAAAAAAATCTCAAAAGTGGTTATAAAATTAAATTACATGCAGATGGTGATTATTTTCATAATTCTGCCTGTCAAATTTCAAGTAATATAATTGCCTTCCCTGGGCCTCCATCAAACTGGAGAATGTAATAATAATAATAATAATAATAATAATATATTTTAATAATGATTCAGAAACAACATTCAAGTGTGGAAATAGGAGTTTGGGTTCACTTTTTAAAATTAAAGAGTGCTATTATATGATCAGTAATACTGAATAGAAATATTCTTTTAAATGATCAATCACAAACTTTTCAAATGATTTCTTTTTTAAGCCTTACAACATCAGATTTTGCTAAAGTGTCTTCAGTATGTGTATAAAGACTTACTAGAAAGGCATTTCCCACTGATTTGCTGTGAAGAAAATATAACAATGCTTCAAAAATAAATTATAATTTGTACAAAATTGTATAAACTTCTCATTTGCAAATAATTCTTATAAAAATTTGATTTAGAAAAATCATAGAGCTCATTCAATTCCACCTGGTTCCTTTACCAACTAAGGAACTGAAGAGAAGGAAAGTAATATGATTCTAGAATTCTCTTAGGAAGCTATAAGATTTTGGTTTCTCTTTGAAATTAAGTTTAAATATTGTTGACATCACTAGTCTAGGTAGCGTCTACATGAAGAGATATATATACTTTGGTCATGATAGTAGGGGATTACCAGCAGTCTAAGAGGGCATGGTACATTGTTGTCCATGTTTTAATGAAAATAATAGCTGAGGAAAAGTGTAGGATACATCACAAAGGAATCTCACCTCACTTGTGTCATTGCTGCTGTTGTTTCTTAGGTTAGCCACTACACGTGACATGGGTTTTTAATTTGAAAGCAGAATAAGGTTTGTCCTTGTATTTGTCCAATATAGAATGTTAATGCCAATCGCTCAACTTTTACAATTAATATGTATCAATTTAAGCTAAAATAAAAAAGATAAAATAAATGGCCTACACATTTTTAAATGTCATTAAAAAGAGTAACATGAAAATAAGATACTTTCCAAAAAAAAAAAAAAAAAAAAAGTAAAGGGAGTAAGAATTGAAAGAATATATTTATTTTAGAATTTAAATTGGGTTTAAATACAGAGTCTGCTAAAGTGACTTTTGGCCACAGAAGAAGCCTGCTTCTAATGTGATTATTGGCCCAGATGTTGCACTCTGCCCAAAAATATTTAAAGTACTTTATTTCTAAATTTAAGGGAAAAAAAATTTATTCATTATAAAGAAAAATCTATCACATTACTCTACAAACTTTGTATTTTTGATAACTGGTGAAATACACAAGTGAAATGCAATGATTTAGTGTAAGAATGGACTCAAAATTCTTAAAGACTTGACTGTTTTTTTAATAATCAGGTACAGAAAAGCATCTCTATTTCTGATATATTCCTAGGATATTATTATTTTAATCAAAAAATGAAACACTAATGTTTCCCAAGAAAATGTTAAATCAGGAGTTCACTGGTATACATAATTTTACCCATGGACTACTAAACATTTTTGGATTATATGACCACAAGTCACTGAAATCTGTTCTATTAAAAATGAAATGTTTAAACATGATAGGGATATTTCCAAGGCATCATGAAATATCCCATTCTGGTCTTTAAAATTAAATGAGCTATCTCTGGAATATGTCTTAGGAAAACAACAATTTGTTCAAAGAATTTTATTTTATGAATTTTGATAACATTTTCCATTACTCAAATAACATTTTCTATTATTCAATATTAAAGAGTGTTTTTAGCTAGCTTTATTACAATTTAAATAACAAAAGCAAAATTTGAGCAAAGCTGACATAAATAGAAATAATAAGAAAAAATTTAGGAGGATTAGAGAAGATTAATGTGATAAAATAGTATTTTATGAGTATTAATTATATAAACATTAAAAGCCAGTTATTTGCCATTTTGAAGAATTTAGGGATAAATATGAGTTTTGAAAAAGTACAGAGAGCAGTCTGAGGGCGGCTCTTATGGTGGGGCCCCAGTCTGGTGGTGGAGGGCTGCTGGAGCCGGGTTTGGAGTTTTGCAGGAAAAAAAAGAAGAAGGCTATAAGTGAGGGTATCAAATTATTACAGAATTTTAGAGCTGGACAGGGTCTTTAAGAATGTTAAAATCCAGGAGATCCAAGATGGCAGATTAGAGCAAGCCGCACTTCAGGGCAGCTCCATGGAAAGAATCCAACAAAGCAGATAAACTGCCCTTCATCATATATATATATATAGGCTGAAAATACACATCTCCTGGATTGTTTGAATACCGTGATCCAGGAGAGAGAGACACACACACACACACACGCTGTCTGCAGCGGCTAGAGCCTCCTGACTTCTGCTACACCACCCCTGTGGAGCAAAGGCGGTGCAGAACAAAGCCAGAGCCCGCACCTGGACTGCATTTACCAGCCACACTCGTAGCACGCCAGTGTGAAACCAGCGAAAACAGCCTGTGGAATTAGTGCTGGGAGACCTCAGGAGAAGGCAGGACAACAACGCCAGTTCAAATCCACACTCGGCCGGACATGACCTTAACCAGTAGAGCCCCAGAGAAAGCGGCACGGAGACCAGCAAACAGGCAAGGAGGAACCCAAGACTGGGAGGACCTTCAACAGACAGTGGGAAACACGAGTCCAGTGTGACGACCCTCTGCGACCCTTCAATTGAGGAAGAGCACGGAAGTAGACTCCACACAAAGAACCATCTCCAGCATCACTCCTCGCTAACCAGGTACACAAATGTGACCCCACCCACAAATTCCCTGCATCAGCCAGAGCAGATCTGCTGAACAGCTAATTTAACAAACTGAGAGAGGAGAATAAGCTGCCTATTTGAGACTTGTGAATTCGACTTTGTGGGTTTTTTTTTTTTTTTTTTAATGTCATTGTAGTATTGTGTTTTTTTTTTTTCTTTCTTTTTATTTCTCTTCTTTTTTTCCTCTCTCCCATTTTCATTCCCTCTTGCCTCTCATTCCTTATTTCCTCATCTTCCCTATCTACACACTGCCCCTACATTCTCAACAGAGAAGAAAACAAGTTGTGTACAGGAACTTGGAATCTTAAAACTGGGGCAACTGAACAGTATATCAAATGGGGGTTTTATATAGTCTCCTCTCTCTCTTTTGACTCACCCTGTCTTCTCTCTTTCATTAATTCTTACTACCTGGCCATTTTCTAATTTCTCTCAACGTTTACATAAGCCTAGCTGAAATACACATTGGTCTTCACACCTAACTGTACACTCCAATTCCTTTCCTCCCCCTTCTGCTATTAAACTACTTCCATAGATTTTCAGTATTACATTCCCGAAGGGGGGGAAAGCAATACCCTTCCCTCCTTCCTCCTAAGCATATCACCTTTGTACCCAATTTCTGAAAATATAAACCCCATTATAATCACTCAGAATATATTGGAGGTAATATCTAAATTCTCTAACTCTGTAAATTTTGAACAAACTGTGATTAACTGAATATAAAATGTCTGGTTTTAAGGTGTAAAGTATATATAAGGGGAGCTGATAGAATCCTACAACAGGAGCATCATTAGGCCTTAAGGTAAAAACAAAAAAGTCAAGGTTCCACAGTGCTAAAAGAAAAGACACATAAGCAATATGAAAAAACAAGGGAAGAAAATGTCCCAAATAAATCAACATACCTCCTTAGCAGATTCCTTGGCAAGCACAGTAGATCTAATGACAGAACAGGAATTCAGGAAATACATAATCCAAATGATCATGGAGCTCAAGGATGAATTCAAGAAGGAAGTGAGAGAGCAAATACAGGTAGTAAAAGACCACTTTGACAAAGAACTTCATAAACAAATACAAGAAGCAAAAGACTACTTCAATAGAAAGATAGAGGTTCTAAAGAGAAACCAAACAGAAATTCTGGAAATGAAAGAAGCAATAAACCAAATTAAATGCTCTATTGAAAACATTACCAATAGATTAGACCACCTGGAAGAAAGGACCTCAGATAATGAAGACAAAATATACAAACTGGAAAAAAAAAATGCAGAGAACACAGTAAAAATGGTCAAAAATCAAGAACAAAACATCCAAGAAATTGGGAACAACATAAAAAGACCAAATTTAAGAGTGATTGGAGTAGAAGAAGGAGCAGAATTCCAAGCCAAAGGAATGAATAATTTATTCAATGAAATAATAGCAGAAAACTTTCCAAACTTGAGGAATGAATGGGAAAACCAAGTCCAACAGGATTACTAACCACCAAATGTACAAAATCATAACAGATCCACACCAAGGCACATCATAATGAAAATGCCTACTATACTGAACAAGGAGAGAATATTAAAAGCCACAAGAGAAAGGAAGCAGATTACATATGGGGGGAAACCAATCAGACTATGTTCAGATTTTTCAATCCAGACATAAAAGCTAGAAGATCCTGGAATAACATATTTCAAGCCCTGAAAGAAAAGGGATGTTAACCGAGAATCCTATACCCAGCAAAATTAAGCTTTAGATTCGAAGATGAAATAAAAACCTTCCACGACAAACACAAGTTAAAAGAGTTCGCATCTCAAAAGCCAGCACTTCTGAACATCCTGGGCAAAATATTCCATGAAGAAGAAAAGAAAAATAGCAATGAAAATCAACAAAGGGAGATATAAACTAAAGGAATCACCAGCCAGAGGAGAAACCGAATCAAGGTAAATGCCATAAACAAATAAAAATGGATGGAAATACAAATCACATCTCAATAATAACCTTGAATGTTAATGGCCTAAATTCACCATTCAAAAGACACAGATTATCAGACTGGATTAAAAGAAATGACCCCAAAATATGCTGTCTCCAAGAAACCCACCTCATAGAAAAAGACATAAAAGACATCAATAGACTGAAGGTGAAAGGCTGGGAAAAATCTTACCACTCACATGGGCCAAGGAAGCAAGCAGGGGTTTCCATTCTCATATCAAATGAGGCAGACTTCAAGCCAAAGCTAATCAAAAGGGACAAAGATGGATATTTCTTACTGATTAAGGGAACTATTCATCAACAGGATATAACAATTATAAATCTATATGCCCCAAATAATGGAGCACCTACATTCATCAAACAAACCCTTCTGAAGTTCAAGAATAAAATAGATCACAACACAGTTATTCTGGGGGACTTCAACACACCTCTATCACCACTGGATAGATCATCCAAACAAAAGCTAAATAAAGAAATTTTAGGCCTCATTAAAACAATTAATAACTTAGACCTAACGGACATATATAGAATATTTCATCCCTCAGTAAGTGAATACACCTTCTTCTCAGCAGCACATGGCTCCTTCTCCAAAATAGACCACATATTATGCCACAAGGCAACCTTCAGCAAATAAAAAAAGCAGAGATAATTCCCTGCATTCTATCAGACCATAATAAGATGAAATTGGAAATCAATGATAAAATAAGAAATAAAAAAAAATTACTTCAACAACTGGAAGCTAAACAACATCTTACTGAATGAACAAGGGGTTGAAGAAGACATCAAGGAGGAGATTAAAAAATTCTGAGAGGTAAATGAGAACACAGATACATCGTGTAGAAATCTCTGGGACACTATGAAGGCAGTATTAAGAGGAAAACTCATTGCACTGAGTTCATTCCTTAAAAGGAAAAAAAAAAAAAAAAAAACCAACAAATAAATGACTTAACATCGCACCTCAAAGTACTAGAAAAAGAACAGAACAACACCAAGAGCAGTAGAAGACAGGAAATAATTAAAATCAGAGCTGAAATTAATGAAATTGAGTCTAAAGAAACAATTCAAAGAATTGACAAAACTAAAAGTTGGTTCTTTGAAAAAATAAATAAAATTGACAGACCCTTAGCGATGCTAAAGAAAGGAAGGAGAGAAAAAACTCAAATCACTAACATCCATGATGAAAAAGGAAATATCACAACAAACACCTCAGATATACAGAGAATAATTAGAAATTACTTTGAAAACTTGTACTCTAATAAAATAGAAAATACTGAAGACATTGACAGATTCCTAGAGTCATACGAATTGCCCAAACTGGATCTGGAGGATATATACAATTTAAATAGATCAATTTCATGTGAGGAAATAGAAGACGCCATAAAAAAACTACCAGCTAGAAAAAGCCCAGGGCCTGATGGCTTTACAGCCGAGTTCTACAACACCATCAAAGAAGAGCTAATACCATTGCTCCTCAACTTATTTCAAGAAATAGAAAAAGAGGGAGCTATCCCAGACTCTTTCTATGAGGCCAATATTACACTGATTCCAAAGCCAGGCAAAGACACAGCCAAAAAGGAAAAATTCAGGCCAATATTTTTAATGAACATAGATGCAAAAATTCTCAACAAAGTACTGGCAAATCGAATACAAAAAACATATCAAAAAGATAGTGCACCACAATCAAGTGGGGTTTATCCCAGGGATGCAAGGTGGTTCAACATACGGAAATCAATTAACATAATACATCACATCAATAGACTCAAAGATAAAGACCATATGATCATCTTGAAAGATGCAGAGAAAGCATTCAACAAAATACAACACCCCATTATTTTCAAAACACTAGAAAAACTAGGAATAACAGGAACATATCTCAACATCATAAAAGCTATTTATGCAAAACCCCAGGCTAACATTATCCTAAATGGAGAAAAATTGAAAGCATTCCCTCTAAAAACTGGAACAAGACAGGGGTGCCCCCTTTCACCTCTGTTATTTAACATAGTACTTGAAACTCTGGCCAGAGCAATTAGACTGACGAAAGAAATTAAAGGGATCCATATAGAAAGGAAGAGCTCAAATTAGCACTATTTGCTGATGACATGATATTATACCTAGAAGGACCCAAAAAACTCTACCAGAAAACTTTTACAACTAGTAAATTAATTCCGCAAAGTGGCAGGATACAAAATCAATACCCATAAGTCAAAGGCATTTTTGTACATCAGTGACAAACCCTCTGAAAGGTAAATGATGAAAACTACCCCATTTACAATAGCATCAAAAAGATAAAATAAAATACCTACGAATCAACTTAACGAAAGAAGTGAAAGACCTCTTTAAAGAAAATTATAGAACACTAAAGAAAGAAATTATAGAAGACCTCAGAAGATGGAAAGACCTTCCTTGTTCCTGGATAGGCAGAATAAATATTGTCAAAATGTCCATACTACCAAAAACATTATACAAATTTAATGCAATTCCAATGAAAATCCCAATGACATTCCTCGAAGAAATAGATAAAACAGTCATGAAATTTATCTGGAAAAATAAGAGACCCAGAATAGCTAAAGCAATCCTTAGCAAGAAAAGTGAAGCAGGTGGCATCATCATACCAGATTTTAAATTATACTATAGAGCAATAGTAACAAAAACAGCATGGTATTGGCACCAAAACAGATGGATAGACCAATGGTACAGAATTGAGGACACAGAGACTAATATATATAATTTAAGCTATCTTATATTGGACAAAGATGCCAAAAATGTACAGTGGAGAAAGGACAGACTCTTCAACAAATGGTGCTGGGAAAGCTGGAAATCCATATGCAACAAAATGAAATTAAACCCTTATCTTTCACCATGCACAAAACTCAATTCAAAGTGGATCAAGGACCTAGGAATTAGACCAGAGACAGTATGCCAAATAGAAGAAAAAGTAAGCTCCAATTTCCAATATGTCGGATTAGGTCCCAAGTTCCTTAATAAGAATCCTGTAGCACAAGAATTAGTATCAATAATTAATGAATGGGATAGATTCAAACTAAAAAGCTTCTTCTCAGCAAAAGATACAATCACTGAGGTAAATAGAGAGCCAACTAACTGGGAAAAATATTTAATACATGTACATCAAACAGTGCACTAATTTCTAGAATGTATAAAGAACTCAAAATACTCAACACCAAAAACAAAACAAAACAAAACAAAACAAAACAAATATCCCAATAAATAAATGGGCCAAAGAAATGAACAGACACTTCTCAGAAGAAGATATACAATCAATCAACAAATACATAAAAAAATGCTCAACATCACTGGCAATTAGAGAGATGCAAATCAAAACTACCCTAAGATATCATTTCACACCAGTCAGAATGGCAGCTATTAAGAACACAAACAACAATAAATGTTGGAGAGGATGTGGGGAAAAAGGCACACTCATGCATTGCTGGTGGGACTGCAAAATGGTGCAATCATTATGGAAAGCAGTATGGAGATTTCTTGGCAAACTGGGAATGGAACCACACTATGACCCAGCCATCCCACTCCTGGGTCTATTCCCAAAGGACTTAAAAACAGCATATTACAGTGACACAGCTATCTCAATGTTTGTAGCTGCACAATTCACAATAGCTAGGTTGTGGAACCAACCTAGATGTCCCTCAGTAGATGAGTGGATTAAGAAAATGTGGTATATACATACATTGGAATTTTATTCAGCAATAAAAGAAAATAAAATAATGGCATCCGCAGGTAAATGGATGAAGTTGGAGGACATAATGCTAAGTGAAGTTAGTCAGTCTCAAAAATCCAAGTACCAAATGTTTTCTCTGATATTAGGGGTCAGAGTCACAGCGGTGTTGGGTGTTGGGGTACTTAGGAAGACTAGAGGAGCACTAGAGTGGTCAAAGGGGAGGGAGGTGAAGGGAGGGAGATAGGGAGGTATGGGGTGGTGAAAAAAAAGGGGGGGAGATATAATAAGATGGATATTGTTATCCCAAATGCATGATTGAAGACTTGAATAGTATGAATATACATTGTATACAAACAGTGTTATGTGAAAAGAGGCTCTATATGTGTATTATGAACTGTAATGCATTCTACTAGAATGGCCAATGGGGAGGGAGGGGAAGGGAGGGGGCAAAAGGGTGAAGAAAAAAAAAAGTTGGTAGAATGAGATGGCTATCATTACCCTAAGTGCATGTATGAAGTCACGAATGGTGTGAATATACTTTGCATACAACCAGAGATTTGTAAAAAAGTGCTCTATATTTGTCATATGAAATGTAATGCATTCTGCTGTCATTTATAACATCTTAGAATAAAAAATTTTAAAAAAAAGAATGTTAAAATCCAAATAAAGGAGGAAACAGAGCAAAAAAAAAAAAAAGAAAAGAAAAAAAAGTACAGAGAAAAATTCCTCATAAGGATGAATTCATAACTAAAGTGACAATTTATACAAATTGTTTTCCTAAAATTGACCAGTGTCTGTATTATCACTGATATAAAATGGGCATTGATATTGAATTCCAAACAATGTTTCTTATGGCAATGGTTCTAGAAGAAAATTTATATTTGTGTCCAAACATAATATTTGTACTATTGATGATAATAACATGGGAATTTGATGAAAAACAAACAAGCAGGAACAACATCATCTACGTTCCTTAAGAATGTTATAAAGTGTTCATCCTCCCCATTTGACTAATCTATAAACAATGAAGCAACTTGAAGATAATATTAGAGGAATTCCATATGGCAGAATAGAGGAAGGCTACATTCCTAGTTGCTATGCAGTTTGGAATTAAAGCAGCAGGGCTACTAATTCTCAGTGAGGTGGGTGAAAGAGGTATTTTACAAAATAGAGTTTTGGACATTGACAGTATCTTAGAGACTCAGAAATTTGGGTACAATAAGAAAAAACACTAGAGTTGAACCTGTTGTGATTGTGGCAGCAGTAACAGTGCTGGTTCATCACAGAGGGAGTGAGAACAGGAATAGAAACAGATTTAGTACAGGAAAACCTGAGATCAGTAAAGAAGCCTGAACTTAACTGATCCAAAGGCTTCACTGAGCACTGATACTTGACAAGTACTATGCTTCTCAACTGGCCACAGAGAGCTGAGCAGGAGCTATCTTGAGGTGGCCTTGCTGCACCTCTACTGTGTAGCTGGGAGATCCTAGCAAATACTACCTAACACATGGTTCCACCCAGTTCCTACCATATGATCTATGGTGTAACAAAGAAAACATATGTGAAACATGCAAAGAGAAGAATTTACCCAGGAGCATTCAAGTCTGAAAAACTAAGGGGAGTCCAATGCGATTCTCCTTCAAATCTAGGAGCTCATGTGACCTTGGATCTGAATACATTCAGCACTAAGCCTGGGAAGGCTGTTTCAGGGCAGCAGTGTGTGTGGAGGATTAGTTCCCTTGAACCACCAGTTAAATTTTTGGGATACTCATAAAATACAGATTCCTGTCAGAGATGGGCAGGTGCCAGGCCCTAGATTAGACCTAAGATCCACTCGGCAGGACTCCCCTCAAAAAAACTCTGCAGCATCTCCATCCTGGGAATGGATGGATCTGGTCTGTGAAGACAAAATTCCAACTGACAGTATTTTCCACTTCATTTTACATCATACTAATGCAAAGAAAAGCTGAAACTTATTTAAAACAACTTGAAACTTAGGCCATTTCAATTGGCAGTTTGGAGAGCAAATATTCCCAATGACATTCAAAATACCAATGACATTCCTCAAAGAAATAGAAAAAGCAGTCATGAAATTCATCTGGAAAAATAAGAGACCCAGAGTAGCTAAAGCAATCCTTGGCAAGAAGAGTGAAGCAGGTGGCATCACTATGCCAGACCTTAAATTATACTACAGAGCAATAGTAACAAAAACAGCATGGTACTGGCACCAAAACAGGCTTGTAGACCAATGGAACAGAATTGAGGACACAAAGACTAATACATATAATTTCAGTTGTCTTATATTAGACAATGGTGCCAAAAATGTACATTGGAGAAAAGATAGCCTCTTCAACAAATGGTGTTGGGAAAACTGGAAATCCATATGCAACAAAATGAAATTAAACCTCTATCTCTCACCATGCACAAAACTCAACTCAAAGTGGATCAAGAACCTAGGAATTACACCAGAGACAATACAACTAATTGAATAAAAAGTAAGCTCTAATCTCCAACAAGTCAGATTAGGCCCCAAATTCCTTAATAAGACTCCTGTAGCATAAGAATTAATATCAAGAATTAATAAATGGGATAGAATCAAACTAAAAAGCTTCTTCTCAGCTAAAGAAGCAATCAGTGAGGTGAATATAGAACCAACTAATTGGGGACAAATCTTTACCACATGCACATCAGATAGAGCACTAATCTCTAGAATATATAAAGAACTCAAAAATCTTAACATCAAAAAACAAATAACCCAATCAATAAATGGCCTAAAGAACTGAAAAGACACTTCTAGAAGAAGATACACAATCAATCAACAAAAAATGAAAAAATGTTCAACATCACTGGCAATTAGAGAAATGCAAATCAAAACTACTCTAAGATTTCATTTCACTCCAGTCAGAATGGCAGCTATTAAGGACACAAACAACAATAAATGTTGGAGAGGATGTGGGGAAAAAGGCACATTCATACATTGCTGGTGTCACTGCAAAATGGTGCATCTGTTATGGAAAGCAGTATGGAGATTTCTTGGAAAACCGGGAATGGAACCACCCTATGACCCAGCCATCCCCCTCCTGGTTCTATTCCCAAGGGCTTAAAAGCAGTATATTACAGCGACACAACCACATCAATGTTTATAGCAGCACAATTCACAATAGCTAGGCTGTGGAACCAACCTAGATGCCCCTCAGTAGATGAATGGATAAAGAAAATGTGGTATATATACACAATGGAATATTACACAGCAATAAAAGAGAATAAAATAATGGTATTCGCAGGCAAATGGATGAAGTTGAAGAACATAATGCTAAGTGAAGTTAGTCAATCTCAAAAATCCAAATGCCTAATATTTTCTCTGATATAAGGAGGCTGATTCACAGTGGAGTTGGGTTGGGAAACATAGGAAAATTACAGGAACTCTAGAAAGGTTAAAGGGGAAGGAGGGGCAGGGAGGGAGCAAGGGGGTACGAAGAGGGGAAAAAGATGGTAGCAGGATATCTTTATTCTAAATGCATGATTGAAGACATGAATAGTATGAATATACTTTGCATACAGTGTTATCTAAAAAGATGTTCTATATGTGTATTATGAATTGTAATGCATGCTACTGTTATATATACAATTTTGAATTAAAAATATATAGTAAGTACTTAATAAACATTAACCATAATTTATTATTTTTAGTACTAATTGAGAACCAAAAAAGAAATGGGGAGGAGAGATTTACTTAATTTCAGGGAATATGTTGACTAAGATTAGAAGGATCTTACTAGAGAGAGCTAAATTCTTATTTTTACATTCTTTGATTGTAGTAATTAATTACCATACATTTAATGGCTTCAAACAACACAATTTATTGCCTTACTGTTCTGGAGGCAAGAAATACAAAATCAATTTTATTAGAATTGAGGTGAAGTTCTAATAGGGCTTAGTCCTCCTGTAGTCTGCACCATGCTGCTTCCAGCTCTGGAGGCTACTGGCATTTCCTGGATTGTTGCCACATTATCTGATTGCCTTCAGGATTGACACCCTGAATGTGTTGTTTTCCTACTTATATTTGCATTGAGTTTATGGAAGCATGAGTGTTGTGTGTGTGTAGTATGTCTGACATTTGTGTGTATAAGCATTTTAAGTGTATTTTCTAATTTTTTGGATAATATTATGTATGAATGATTCCTGTAATTTTAGTTTAAATATTTAGTTAATATTTTCATAGTTTATTATATCAATAATAAATTATCCCTGAATATCAGAATATAATGACAATTACTTTCAGAAGTTATTCTATAGTTTATAATTTTTTTAAAAAATTTAAAGTGTATAACAAGCTTTCTCCAACTCTGATAACTTTTTCTTTCCAATACCTTCTCCATTTCCAGCTGATGTGTAAGGTGGTTTATTGTTTGTTTGTTTGTTTGTTTCAGAACTTGATTTCTTGCAAGGAACCTTTAATTTTGAACTATATTGAGAGTAATATATTTGAAGGCACAAAACTCTAGAATTCTAATAGTCTTTAAATAATGATATTTTTACTTACTATTATTACTAAATATGCTAATAGTAAAATATTTTCAATTTTGGCTTATTTTGTTTCTCAGTGACATTTGACTTCCTAATGAAGATCAGAAAAAAAAAGTGGTTCTCTATAATCCTGAGAGAATATGTTATTTATCATCTCTATTTTACTATGTGATATTTTTCTAATGAACATTGAATAAATTGACCAAATAAGTCAAATGTCAAATTAGCTATGAATTATATTAAATTTCAGTATTTCATACAAAACACTCCTATTTCAGAGGACACTGTTTCTTGAAACTCAACTGAGAATCTGTTTACCTTTTTTCCTTCTTTTGGCTTCTTTGAGATTTCTGAATACCAAGAATAAAAATCCAGTGTGAATATTTATCTTCATTGTAGAATATAATAATTTGAACAACATTTTTATTATCTATAATGTTGATTCTTATTACCAGAAAAATTGTAAGCAGCCAAGCTTTTGCTATGAGACAGAAAAGTGTGACTCCTTTATTATAGATTCTTCATACCCATTAATTCAATTAGAGTGATTCCTCAGTGAAATAATGGCGAATATGGAAGGAGATTAAATATGTTGTAAACTATACTATAATGACTGCTAGTTATGTAAACCTAAGAGAAAGTACTTAAAATCAGTTTCCTAATCTTTAAAATGTGAATAAAAATAAATGCTTAAATAATTGTAAAAACAATAAAACATAATAACCATAAAGTTATCAACCACATTTATTGAGAAATATCTAGGCTCAATTTAAAACTTTCCTGAATTAGTCATTGAATCTTTTGGGTTATTTTGGTGTCCTTAGAAGTCACTTAATGTAAGGAGAAAAACAAAGTAGAAAATGTTTATTACCTTCAAGAAATTTTAAACCTATTTAAGAATAACACAGTTATGTGCAAATAACTTATCCAATCCTCAGACTTATCGACATTAAGTAAGGATGGCCATTATTGTATGGTAGTAAAGATTAGCATTGATGTGTTAAAATGCTATAAAAATGGAAATTAAAATTTTGATTTTGTGAAAAATAGTGATTAATGAATTATGCAGCTAGGCTTCTAATCAGTGCAATATTCCTGTACTGATTGTAGCAGCTGCAGTAATTATAACAAATGTGTAGATATTGTACATTCATACATGTATGCAAATGCACATGTGTTTGTACTCTGAAGTGTCAGCCACTTATCTGAACATTTTCCATATAGAAACTGTAGTAAATCATTTCATCCTAATGACATCCTTGGAGGTAGATTTTTTTCTTCCAATATTACAGATGTGAAATTAAGTCATTTAGACTAGAGTTAAGTATTGGATGGTAGAATTGAGATGAAAACTTGGAGTGGTATAAAAATGCAAATGTGTTTTCTAAATAGTGTAACACTTGATAGAAGATATTTTTTCCTGAATCTTCTACTGTGACTATCATTTCCCAATTCCTGGGAAATTCAACATAACAAGTCAATGTATGGAAGGCAAGTCAGGGTAAATTGCCTACATTTTATTGTTTTGAAATATTTTTCAAACCCTAATATAGTTCCTGGGAAACATATGTGGAGGACACAATTGCTTCAGATACATCCTGAATATCCTGCGTACCTCTGATCTTAGACACACAACAGAAACAGATAAAGAGGAATAGGAAACACATATGCATCTTAAGCAAGTTCTTTTACGTAGTTACTCTTCAACATCTCTAAGACAATGTTTTGACATGACAGGACTCTGATGAGAAAACACGAGACAAAAGACAGTGAGGAATACATAACTGAATCAGTTTTGAAATTGACTTGTGTAGACAGCAGGAAAAGAAGACATCTTATTCCTGTATGTTCCTTGATCAACTGACAGCTGACACCCTGCTTTTGAAACCTAGTCCTTACTGAAATAGGCCACAACTTCCTACTGGGTATTGTTAAGAATAACTTCTCCATTTCTAACTGATATGTAAGATGTTTTTTCAGAACTTGATGTCCTGTGAGGAACCTTTAATTATTAACTAATAATTTCATTCCATTCACCTCAAGCAAACTGGAACTAAATTTCTCAAACCAACGGAATCTTAGATTCAGGACCAGGAGCTACACAAATTATAATCAAGAGTGAGGGTTGCTGACCATGAAATTGCTACATAGGACAAAAAGAGTAAAAAATCAAGAAAGACAAAGCTGTGCAGTTTAATCAAGATATCATCACAATTTTGGAGATAAGATCTTACCTGAGATATATCAACAGAGATTGCATTGTGTTCTTAGCTCTGTTTTCTTGCATAGGAGGATTTCAAGCAAGTCAAGATTTTTTTAAAAAGTATAGAAAATTTTATTAGAAGGGGAAAAGACATTTTATGGGAAGAGAGTTGGTCCTCTCTCATTTATGTCCCAGCTTTTATTGAATAGGAAGGAGATTGGTAGAAGGTCCCACCTGAATTTCACCTCTCAGTTCTGGATTGACAAACATTATCCTCAGCTCTGGATTGACAGACATTACCTACCAACCTAAAGGCAACACTTATTCCTCGTGGCCCATGCTGACAAATCCTCTTTGAAACTGGTTTTACAGAATTTCCTAGGTCTGAGAATCTCTGGTCTCTGTTGTTTGTTCAGGGTTTTTCTTTCTTTCTTTTTTCTTTTCAATTTTTTTAGATGTTAATGGACCTTTATTTTATTCATTTATTTGAAGGAGCCCTAATTAGGAAGGGCTGTTGCAGCTAGCCGGAAGCCATAAGTTCCACCTGATATGTATGTGACGCACCTGTAGGCACCCGCAAACCTGAAGGTATATAACCGGGTGAAAGCGGTCCGAGTTAGGAGAACGGAGAATTCAGTCAGCCGGGCAGTCACTCGGTCGGTCAGAAGAATCAGAGCGGCCAGAACGTAGGCAGAGCGGTTACAGAAGAGAAACCAGATAGAAGAAGTAATGACTGGTCAGAGTTAGGCTGAGGCTCCAGAGGACTGGTCAGAGTTAGGCCGAGACTCCTGAGGAAGACAGAAGACAGAAGAAAGAAGAAGGAAGAAAGAAGAGAGAAGAAAGAAGCTCTAATCTTTCTCTAAGCTAAGCTCTAAGCTCTAACTCTACTCTAAGCTAAGAAGAAAAATCTTTCTTTCCCTCTCTAAGAAAAATCTTTCTTTCCCTCTCTAAGCTCTAAGAAAGTAGAAGTAAAAGTAGCAAAAGCTTAACTCTGCCTCCGAGAGTTTTTCCTCCCGGTTTTCGGTACCAGGCAGCTTACAAATGGTGGTCCGTCCGGGGCTCGGCAGGCAGAGAAGAAAAGCTAAGAAATAAGAACAAGAAGCTAAGTAGAAGTAAGATAGTGAGGAGAGCAACGAAAAAGCATAGCCTCAGACTCAGTTGAGACCAGCAAAAAGAGTAGTAAACAAGAGAGCATAGCCTCTGACTCAGTTGAGGCCAGTTAAGAATTAAGCCGAAGCAGAGTAGCCGGCCAAAAGCCATAAAAAATAAAGAAGCCAGAAAAGCCATACAGAGAAAAAGCCTTGAGCTTTAGCAAAAAGCCATAAAGAAAAAAGCCATGAGCTTAAAAGAAAATAGAGAATTAAATAGCATGGTAAAAACCATGCAGAGAAAAAGCCATTGAGCTTTGGCAAGAAAGCCATAAAGAAAAAAGCCATAAAAATAAAGAAGAGACAAGAAAAAAAAAAAAAAAAAAAGTCAAAGCCGCTTATGCAATTGTGCTTAACTAAGTGCATTAGCTGCTCCTCAGCAGTAGGCTTCCTTAAAAGCCGCAGCACCTCCTCAAAAAGGGCTCAAATATCCACCCTTTCAAAAATAAAAGGTGAAAAGCTAGGTAGGGACAAGAAAATAGAGAAAATAGAATTAAAGCACCTTTTTAAACTAAAAGGGAGGAATATGAAGGAGCCCTAATTAGGAAGGGCTGTTGCAGCTAGCCGGAAGCCATAAGTTCCACCTGATATGTATGTGACGCACCTGTAGGCACCCGCAAACCTGAAGGTATATAACCGGGTGAAAGCGGTCCGAGTTAGGAGAACGGAGAATTCAGTCAGCCGGGCAGTCACTCGGTCGGTCAGAAGAATCAGAGCGGCCAGAACGTAGGCAGAGCGGTTACAGAAGAGAAACCAGATAGAAGAAGTAATGACTGGTCAGAGTTAGGCTGAGGCTCCAGAGGACTGGTCAGAGTTAGGCCGAGACTCCTGAGGAAGACAGAAGACAGAAGAAAGAAGAAGGAAGAAAGAAGAGAGAAGAAAGAAGCTCTAATCTTTCTCTAAGCTAAGCTCTAAGCTCTAACTCTACTCTAAGCTAAGAAGAAAAATCTTTCTTTCCCTCTCTAAGAAAAATCTTTCTTTCCCTCTCTAAGCTCTAAGAAAGTAGAAGTAAAAGTAGCAAAAGCTTAACTCTGCCTCCGAGAGTTTTTCCTCCCGGTTTTCGGTACCAGGCAGCTTACATTTATTTATATGCAGTACTGAGAATCAAACCCAGTGCCTCACACATGCTAGGCATGCACTCTACCACTGAGCCATAACCCCTGCCCAGGGTCTTTCTTAAGATGTTTCAACAATTAGGCCCTTTTGAGCAAACATTTCCTTGCGCTGTGCTCCTTACCGCTTGAATTTATCCATTGTCCTGTTATAAGATAGATAGTTTAAAAGACAGATCAGGCAAGGGTCCTGAAATAGCTATCTTGTCTAACCTTGTGGCACCACTGAAGCAGGTATGTGGATTGATTGATTTGTTCAACACTAAGCATTTTCCTAAACCATTAACCCACTGCTACTGTCTAACTGCCACCTAAAAAGTCAGACCCATCAATTCCCCCAAACCCTTAAGAATCTACCTCACTGGCTAGTTGGAAAGACAGATTTAAGCATGCTTTCTGTGCCCTTGTTGGTCAACTTTCAATAAAACTCTCTTTCTACTGACTTCTAGGTATATACAGGAAGCCCTTGCTTTGTATCATGTCTAAACTTTCTAGGTAGGTGGAAAATTATTGACTCTTCCTAATAGACTACCTCACTTACTACAAAATTAGATAGTTTTCTGTTTATTCAGCCCTAGAAATTGATAAATGATTCCTTGATATCACCCAATTTACATATTTTTCTGTAAAGCAGAATATATAAAGAAATGAAAATGATCGTCCCTGTTCCAAACATATTATTTTGTACTGAAATAGAGAAACTGACCAGAAAATTTGAGGTCAAGAGTTCCTAGAAGATAGAGAATGTGTCATTTATTTTTGTGCCCTGGAGTTCTACAGAGTTCCACAATTATTATTTGTTGAGAAAAAAGCAGTAATGTAATTCAATATTTTTTTTTTAAATTTTGTACAGTTAGTGCAAAAAATTCTATTTGCTGTATTGATTTAAGCCAAGAAAATAATTTACATAAACATGAGAGAAATTTGAAATATGTCTATGAGCAAATAATTTGGTGGTGTAGTCATGTAATAATATCCTAAAAACTGAAATTCTATTGCAAATTATGTTGTACTTTAGTCATGTTTATGTATTTAATCACCGATATGTTTTCAAGATGGTTTGGTCTGCTTTCCGTGAGACAAACTGTGGAAATAATGCTTTTGAAGAGTCTTGAATTCAATATGTGTTGATGTCAAAAACTAAAAATATTGTTTTCATACTAAAATAAGACTTACTACCATATCACTCCAAATATTTTATTTACTTATTCAAGAAGATAAGTAAATCAGCAAATTAGCCAATAGAATCCTTAATTTTCAAGAATGTAATAAATTATATTGAATACTTGTACATTTTTTAAACTAAAACTAGTCCTAGGTTTATGATAATATCACCAGTCCAGATTACTTTAGTCTAAGCATATAATGGATGTCACACAGCATATAATGAATGTTAGAAGAAACTGGGCTATGTTCAAGAAAGTTCACTGTTTTGGACATGGACATGTTATTGCATTTCTATAATTTTAAGATTTCCAAACTAAATTTCAAACTTGTGATTAAAGAATCTGTTTTATAAATTATACAAAGTATATGTTTTAGAAATGAAAATTAGATTTTATTTCAGTAATATCATTCACATGTCTTGTATGATGAGTCTGGTTTTGGTCAGCTGAGACTCACAAGTCTAAAGTTAGAAAACTTAATTTTATACTACTATTGTACCATTTAATTGCTGTAAGATTTTTCTCAGTTTCATTTCTGATTAATAATTTGTAAAAATGTCATTTCAATATCTGTGGTAGCTCTCTTATTATATTATTTGTGACTTACACAAGGTTTTACAAGATGAAATTACTTTATTTGAAAATGTCAGTTGTTAAGGAAATCATATTTGTAGTGACATTACTAATAGCAATAATTGTAAAGTTTTAATTAATATATTTAATAAACATATTTTAATTTATAATGAACATGTGACATAAATCATTAAAAAAAATGTCTATAATGTAGCCCTAATAACTGGAGATCAACTTTAGCCATACAGATGTAATTCTGCCACTCTGGTTTTAATAATTTGTCTGATTCTCAGTACTATCAATACCAAAATAGATACATTTCTCATAATAATATTACTGTGGATACTAAAAACCAACCAAACAAGCAAACAAAATCATGATGTTTGTGTCCATGGCAAAAATTCAAAGCATTTGATTAAAGTATAGAAAATTGTAGCATAGGTTATATGTATAGGTCTGTAATATTGAAAATAATATGCTCATTTGATGTGATATAAGCTTTCCCCTGCCCAAATTCACCGAATAATTGGCAAGAAAATAATAGCATGCTTGTGAAAGTTTTTAAAAATTAATAAGTGTGATTTCAAGAAATGTGTTTTTATTGCTGTTGTGCTTATTTTAGAAACTAAGAAAATGTTTTACAAAAATGATATATTACAATTTACTTCAGGAGTTGTGCCCAGAATCTCCTGTTCTTGTAAATGTCTAAAGCTTCTTTTGAATTATTGCCTCACTCCACATATAATAATGTTTTTCTATAATTTTATTTGCAAATGTTATAAGTTAATTTATCAACTTGTTGCAGATGCAGGGATGTAGTGACACACAATTTATGTACGCAATTATATTTACTGAGTGGGGGTCCATTAAAATAGTAACATACCCAATCTCAGCTCCATGGCAACTGCTTCCCCCTTTCCTTCAAATTTCTTCTTTGAAATATCCACTGTTTCATTGTCATACTATCCATCTCCTCTGAAATAGCTTTTGCTCAGGGAAGTCTTTTTTTTTAAATATTTATTTATTTGCTGTAGTTGTACACAATACGTTTATTTACGTGGTGCTGAGGATTGAACCCGGGCTGCGCACATGCCAAGCGAGCGCTTTATCGCTGAGCCACAACCCCAGCCAAGGGCAGTCTTTTTGATCATACTATCTAATAGTACCCTATAACTAAAAGTTCATGCAGTTTGTTTTATCCACATTACCTACATAATATATATTAAATTCTTACTCTTTCCTTACAACTAAATATAAGTTATGTGAAAAGAGGGTCTTTGGTTTTAATAAACTATATTGTTACCATCATCTCAAATAGAAGTTGACACAGAACTTACATTCAATAATTATTTCTTGAATAAGTGACTATATTAGACAAATGGTTAAAAATTATAATAAATGTGAACACATGATATAATATAGGAAATAGGGAAAATATTACCTGTATAAGTAACTTAGGAAGGATAAATTATTTTCCCTATATTTTTTAGTTAGTTGCACAGCAAAGAATAGGATATATATGTGTATAAACTCACTTGACTCCACTATTACATGGTTTTGCCTTCAAAATCTACTTTTTGACAGCTTGTCACATTATAATGGACACAGTTTGTACTGAATTTGTATAAATTGGATACATATTGATAAAATATATGATATAAATATGACATGAAGAAAGCAACTTCAAGGCACATCAAAAATAAAGTACTTCACTGAAGTGATAAATATAAAATTCTTAACAATAGTGCAAAATACAAATATATAATGTCACAAAGATATGAATGAGAGTAGGCTTTTAGCCAGACACTGAGTAAATTAGAAGACAATTCCATGAAATTTGTAAAGTACTTTAAGAAAAATGCTGTCATTTTAAATCTATGCATAAATTCTTTTCTTAGACAAATAAAAGTTGGTAGAATTTATTACTACAGACATTCTCCACAAAAAGTGCTGACTTCCTTCAGGAAAATATAATTTAAATTTTTTATAAAGGTAAAAGATCTTTTTGTTGGTTGTGTTTTAAAATTCTTTGAGAGATCTTTGGGTCTTTTGAAGAATTACAGGCAAAGCAGCTGCCTATGTCCCAACTCCCAGTATGTTTTCCAAAAACAAAATAAACAAGAAAATTACACAGATACCATTCCCTTGATATAACCAACAAATGCCCAAACAACAGATTAGTTTTGAGTTAAAAAAAAATCCAGTGCACAATTTCTTAGGCTAGTTTTTCATCTCCACTCCATTATATAAAATGAAAGGTATTCATAGGTTCAAGTTTGTTCTAGAACATCTGCCCAAATTACTAAGTCTGTCATAATTCTGAAAACACTAAAAAGGTGGCCTTATTGATTGTACCATAGGAGAAATTAAAACCATACACAATTTGAAGTGGTATGTTAGGGTTTGAATATGATGTGTCTCCATTCCTGTACTAAGGAGGAATGTTCAGAAGTGAAATGATTAGATCATGTCATCTATAACATGATCAGTGGATTGATACATTTGTCAGATTAAGAGTTTGGTCAGACTGGATGGTAACTGTAGGCAGGTGTGGCATGGCTGTAGGAGGTGGGTCACTGAAAGCATGCTCTTTGGAATTATCTATCTTGCCCTTCTTCCCCTTTTTTTCTCTGTTTCTCATTTACTGTGAAGTGAGAGGTTTTCTTCAGCCATCGTCTTCTACCATGATGCCTTACCTTGGTCTCAGAGCAATGGAGTCAGTGGACCATGGACTGAGATCTCTGAAATCATGAGCCAAAATAAACTTTCCCTTCTCTAAGTTGTTCTTGTCAGATATTCTTTTCACTGTGATGAAAAGCTGACTAGCAATGGGTACTTGTTAAAATGAGTCATTCAGAGTAAAAAAAATATGATAGAAATAAAGGGAAAAAGTGCCATTTGACAGGCAGTAGGATAATTGAAGAGGAAAAGCAATACAAAGTGCCTTTTGAGGTCCTATAAAACAATGTGTCAGTGATATGGAAAATGGATATCATTATTTTTTAGTGATCTTATTGAAAATGCTAGTAGGGTTTCCCATTAGGTTTTAGAACTAAACTGTAGTCTTCTGTTTCTTTTCCACCACACTGTTGGCAGAAAAGAGCTGTCAATAGGCTTAAGACTGATGTATAGTCATGGCTGAAAGTCAACTATAAAGCCTTCTGTAATTCTTACATTATCAGATAGTAGGCTACAGGAAAAAGAGGAACAGAAAGAAAGAAAAGTCAAGTAACAGATATATTCATCTCATGAATTTACATGCAAACTTAGTTAACTAAATGGTAGCAAGAATCTGGAAATACATTAGGTGAATAATGTGTTATGAAAATGGTAGTTTTTCTAAAATATGTAAGATAATTTGAATCAAGCAGCTAATTTTTTAAATCAACAAACTAATTTCTTTTAAAAAGCAATCTATTATTCTTTACATCTAATATGATAGTCTCCAGGCATTCAGAAAAACATTGGACAGAATTTAACATAGCAGTCATAAAGAAACACAGAGGAAATATATTCAAACTAGGAAATGAAGATAAATTCATGAGACATATAAAATACCTCTATGAAAACTTGCAGCTAACATTACTCCTAATATTGAAAGACTATACATTCTCCTACCCAAATTAGGTGCAAGTCATGGATATCCATTTTCCTCTAATTACTTCAACATTTTTTGAAAGTCATATCTAGAACAAAAAGACAAGAATATGAAAGAAAGAACGTGCATATTAAGTTTTCCAATTTCTACATAAATGTTTCTTGAGATTTTATTTGGATTTCCTATCATGCAAAAATATGATGTTTTCTTTTGCTTACATCTTTTACATTTTCTTATCAATATTTTGCATATGAAAGTGCAATGGATTTAGAATGCCTGAAACAACTTGAATAAAACACACATACATTTTGAAAATGCACACAATTCGATTTCAAATATTACTGCATGACTAAAGGGGACAGTGTGACACTAGCATATGAATACACATTTAGATAATGGAACAGAATTCATACTAAAAAAATTGTATCCACATGCTCAATTGATTTTCAAGTAATGTTCTAAGATAATTCAGTCTTTTAAACAAATGGTGCTGGACAATCAGAAACTCATACCTCAATGTCAAATAATTATTTATTCTTACTTCATATCACATTAAAAATATTTATACCTGGTTCATGAATCTAAATGTAAAAATTATACCAATAAATTTCTGGAAATCAATATAAGAGAAAATATTTTTCCTCAGGTTAGGAAAAGATTTCTGACATGTAGAATTAAGCACATAAAATAGTGATAAGTTGGCTTTCATGAAAATTTTGAAATTTTTATGCATCAAAAATCACTATTAAGAAATTGATTGGAGCTGGGCGTGGTGGCACATGCCTGTAATCCCAGCACTTTGGGAGGCTGAGGCAGGAGGATCGCGAGTTCAAAGCCAGCCTCAGCAATGGCGAGGCACTTAGCAACTCAGTGAGATCCTGTCTCTAATAAAATACCAAAAAGGGCTGGGGATGTGACCCAGTGGACAAGTGCCCCTGAGTTCAATCCCTGGTACCACAAAAAAAAAAAAAAAAAAAAAAGAAAAAGAAAAGAAATTGATTGGAAATATAATACTTGCAACATATAATACTTGCAATATATACACATATATATGTATATACATATATATGACAGTGCACTTATATCCATAATGCACAAAGCATGTCTAGAATTCAATAGTTAAAAAAAAAGGAACCTATAATAGAGAATGTAATCTATGACTTGCTTTTCTTACTAAAAAAATTTTAAGTGGATGCTAGACAACTTAGCATAAGATGCTAGATATCAACAGTCATAAAAAAATGAAATAACAGGGATTGAGGTTGTGGCTCAATGTGGCTGAGGCTCACTCAGCATTTCTCTGGCACATGTGAGGCACTGGGTTCAATCCTCAACATCACATAAAAATAAAATAAAGGTATTGTGTCCACCTACAACTAAAAATATTTATATTAAGAAAGTTAAATAGCAGAATATACCTTTTTCCCTGAGTAATTTTTTTTCTAAATATGAAGAAAACAAGATAACATTAGCAATACCAAGTTCTAGAGAATATGTAAAATAACTGTAGCTCTATAAATTGCAGTAAGGAATGCAAAGAAGAAACTGCTTTTGAAAATATTGGGTGGTCTCTTATATTATTAACCAATAATTACCATATGACTCAACAATCTCACTTTAGGCATTTACTCAACAGAAATGAAAACCTTAAGTCCACATAAAGAGTAATATGCAAAGTTTGATAGCAGATTTCTTAATAATTTAAGAAAACTGGAAACAACAAAAATGCCTATCAACTGATCCCTGGTAACAAACTCTGGTAAATTCACACAACTGAATACTATTTACTAATAACAAATTTATGTATGCATACAATAGTGAGGGTCAAACTAAAAAATACAATGTCAATAGAAATCCAACACAAAAAGTAAAATCTGTATTTTTCCATTTATATTAGAAGGTTGCCATGAATTTGGAAAAGGTACTGAATTAACCATAATATGGAATGAAGGATTTGGGGGCATGAGGTTCATATATTTTGCCTTGATTGTGGTAGTGGTTACAGGATTCCATATATTTGTGAAAAACATAAGATGTTCAGCTAAAATCAACAAATTTTACTTACAAAAATTGTTTTGTTATCAATCTGATTAATGAAATGTAAAAAAAGTTGGAAGAAGGAAAGCTGTAGAAACATCAAAATAAGTTGGGAAAGACTTATCATTAGATAATGTGGACTTCAGAACAAAGACTACAGCCAGTAACAAAGAGGACAATTGTATAATGATAAATAAGTCAGCTCATCAAGAGTTCAAAAAGAAAATGATAAAAAAAAATCATGAACGAATATATATATAATAGTAGAACTGCCCAATAAATAAATAAATAAGCATAAAGCAAAAACTCATCTGAAAGGAGAATCAGGCTAATCCAAAGTTACACCTATGGAAAGCAATTCTCTATTTCAACTATGGATAAGTAACTGTTTATTGGTAGAACTAATAGATAATCAGTAAGCATATGCAAGATATGGATAGTTCTATTAATCAACTTAACCTAATTGACATTCTACTTAACAAGAGGAGAACACATATTGTTTTCAAGAGGCTGTGAACATTCATCAAGGAAAAAGAGGTTTTATAGACTTTTCCAATTACTTGGAAAAGTTTTTGTAGTATCTTATAGTTAATGATTTCAATATAATTCAATATTTGTCAGAGAACATAAGCTCTAGGCCTGATATATTTAAAAGTTCAGTGAGAGTTAATTTGTGTCCCACCATTTGTTCTATTTTGGAAAAGATTTTAAGTGTACTTTAAAATGATCTTTTTGTTTTGTTTTTTTGGCATTGGAAGAAGCTCAAATCTTCTCTGTTTCTCTCTTTTTTCTATTGGTTTTCTCTAATCTAAGTGCCTTATTACAATTTTCTATTGTGAATGTGGTTTTGGTCTAATAGTCTCTTAATTTTGTCATTTTCCTCTCTTTATTAGAGTGATACCTTAACTGGATATAGACTTCCAGGTTGATATTTCTTCTGCTCACGCCCCAAGATCTTTGATCTCCAAGGAGTTTCTGACAAGAACAAGCTGATATTTACCTCACTGCTCTTACATGCAAGCTGTTCTTTTTTTCTATTTGTTTTAAAGATTTGCCTCTTTATTTTGGGTTTTCAGCTATTTGTTTATGATATGCCTACATATGGGTTATTTTGTGTTAATCCTGTTTATAATCCCCTTGCATTCTTGATTTATAAGTAGATATTTTTCAAGAACTTCAGGAAATTCCATAATTGTCAAATGATTTCTGCCTCACTTTGTCTATCTTCTTTTCAAATGCCAAATAAAAATTGAACTTCTTCATTTAATCCCATTGGCCACTGAAATACTTCTTATTTTTAAATAACTTTTGTCTTTCTGTTCCTTAGAGGAGATAATTCTATTGCTTTAGCTCCAAGTACACCAACCTTTTCTTCTGCCATCTACGATCTGCTATTATGCTGATGAATATGATGTTTTTATTTTATATATTGCATGTTAATTCCTAGAATAAGTCCTTCTTCTTATAGTTTCCTTTTCCATTCACAAATTATTCATTTCTTCACCTACTACTTCCATATTTTTTCCTATAGACTTTATTAATGTTTATCATTATGGGTACTATAAATTGTGGAATATTCAATTATGCATTCTTCCTTTAAATAGTGTTGATTTTTGTTCTATACCAATAACTCTATTCAATCCGAACCCCAAAATTTATCTCACCTCTTGTGGGCTGTAACTGAAATCTTTATTCTTTCCTTTCAAAGTTCGAGTGGTTGTATTTTTGTTGGGATATTTAAAGTTTCCTCCATGTAGGAAGATTTCAGTGATCAGATGAGGATTTAGGCAGTGTATATAATGCACTTTAGGAGCAAGCTTGTATTGCTATTACACAGGGAGACCTGGATTTTCCCCTCAGGTGAAGACTCTTAAAGGGAAATCTGTCCCAGTACAGTTCCATTTCTTCTAAGATTCATTCCCTTTCAATTTCTGACTTCTTCAGTGACTTGTAAAGTCTCCTTTAACCTATACAGTTAGTTTTACATTTTGGGGAGTATACAGTATATTGGTTATCTGTGGAATATTAAATCAGGCAAGCAATCTTACGCAGATTGAATCAAATCCATGATATAGAAGCCTTGAGTAACCAACGCAAAATGTTCTAAATTTCTTAAAGTGCAGGTTAAATAATAATGAAACACAGTTTGCCTGATTGAATGCTTTATAAAGAGAGTTCATTAGAGCATGCTGCTATTTGTCACTAAGTTTTTTTTAGGATTTTTATAGCTTTGGCTCTGTCCTGATGTTACTAACTTCCACTAAGCATCTACACAGGTTTAAAAATCTCTTCAGGAAAAAATGAATAACTTATATATTTTGGCAGAAAAAGAAAGCTAAAATTGTTGTGTTATAGAGTCCTCATAGTGGATTTATGGAAATGTAACAAAAGGACAATTCTATTATGTTTAATATGATGAGACAGTAAATAGTGAACTTATACTTATCAGGATTCAATATTCAGTTTTCCAAATGAAGGTCATGAATAGTGCACAGGAGAAGTACAATTTGGAAATAAATAAAATACTGTAACTGGATATAATTTGGTCAATAGATGTAGTGGAAGATTATTCTGAAATGTTTAATTGCAAAGCAATTAAATAAAATGTGCAAGTAGTAATAATGTGTCCATTGAGTACAAGGTGAAATATTTTCATGTACATTGTGTTTCTGTAAATTCCTATGAGGTTTACATATAGATAGATAGATAGATAGATAGGAAATCTAACATCAGTTGAGGTCAGCTATTTATCCCATGTTGTATAGTTTGTGATAGAACTGAATTTAGAGACATCTAATTTTCAAAGCTATATCTATCATGTCCTCCTTTTCCTCTGTTCTTTTTTTTTTCCATTCTTCCTTCCTTCCTCCCCCCGCCCCCACCCCAGTGCAGGGAATTGAACTCAGGGTCTCATGCATGTGCATGCTAAGCAAGTACTCTGGCACTGAGCTACAACCCCAGCCTGTTTTATACAGTCCATGTTCTTTAATATGAGCTTCTCTTCTAAGGAGAGGCATGCAATATTTGTATACGACAAATTGCCTTAGGTTTAAGATGGCAAAATATTGAAACAGAATATTACAGCACATAGTTCATGCTTTGTCCTGCCAATTGAGAATATAGGAACCTCAGTGGCTGGAAGCGAAGTTTTGAAAGGATTTTAATTTCTACATGGGTTCAGGACTATATTCATAAATTTAATGATTTTAGATATTTATTCATTTTTTTCTTAGTTTCCAACTATCCCCTTGTATTTTGCAGAAAACTGATGTCTTTTACTCAGAGCTTTCTTTTATTCTTGAAAATATCTTTTCAATCCTTTGATAAATTCAAATATCCTGCTCCTATATGAAGACTTCATTAGATTGTTCTTCCACACTGGGCACCACTGTTTTTCATAGTGTTAAATAATGATGTCTGAGGAACATGCTACATATTTATTACACTAAATGTAGAGCTATTATTATGTTTACATTCTATGACTCACTAAAGTCACAAATTATGTACATGGGAATTAACTTGCTATTCTTTAGTACATTAAAACTTAATCGCTATACCATCATATCCTAGTTATAATTATGAAATGTTCTGTAGTAGTTTTATTTTGTAAATTAGCCCTGAAAATTCAGGAGAGCAGTATCTATCATTGAACTTTCCTTTTTCCTTATTTTTGATGTTAAATTCATCAAAATATATCTCATTAAGTTATTCATTTTCCAGGAATCTTACTGTGATATAGTTTATAACTGGATTTTAAACTACTATTGTAGAATAATAGATTTTACTTCCCTTGAAGCATGTTCTGAGGAACAAAATCAATAATGTAACTACAATCCATTAAATTGATATTAGGTTTCTTTTCTGATATTTCAGCCAGTATGTCCCATAATTTTATTACTTCACCATGTCCTTACAGGTTTATGCAATTGCCTGCCAAAACTGCAGTATTAGGAAAGTTTTTTTTTTTTTTTTTTTTTTTTTTTTTTTTGTACCTGGCACCAGGATATCTCAAGTTCTTGAGGTTATTTCATTTGTGACTTTTGAAAACTAGCAGTTAAGTCATGCCTAGTCACCCTGAGACTCCAAGGAATTGCACAGATAAAGAACTAAAAGAAAAAGTTAAAAAGAGTCAAAAGCAAGCAGGACTAGAAGCAGATCCAAACAGCATAGAAAGAGCAGAAAGCACAGCTTCAAAGTAGGATATGTGGAATCTCATGGTACACACAGATATCAAGAGAGAACAAAGGGTAACATTTTGATATTCCCCTAGCCTTCAAAATGAAGCCTCCAGAGACATTGGAAAAAAGTATTCTAAGCACTATCTATCTCTGAGACAGAACTTGTTGTAAAGATGTAGATTGAGAAAAACAACAACTTCTTTCAGACTGCTATATCATTCTCTCTTGTGGAAATAGTCCTTCATATACACAATGACAGATTCCTTTGTTTTCAGTGAAGGAAGCCATGATTTGGGAGATTGTAGCAAGAATTTTCAGATTAGAAAACACATAGTATTTTCTCATCTTATATAATGATGTACCTATTGTTATGAGCCATGTTTAATGTATGTTTAAAACTCTCAGTTCATAAATAATGTATGAAAATCTATTTCATAAAAATGATTAATATCATAAGTAGTTACTTTCTTTAATGTTGACTGAGATTTCTTGAAATAAGTTTTGAGATATTCAAGCCAATGTTCAGAACAAATTTCCTTACAAAAAATTGAACCCAGTGGCGCTGTCCGACTGAGCCACATCCCCATATTTTATATAGAGACAGGATCTCACTAAATTGCTTAGGGCCTCCCTAAGTTGCTGAAGCTAGTTTTGAATTCACAATCCTCCTGCCTCAGCCTCCAGAGCTGCTGAGATTACAGGTGTGTGTCACTGTGCCTGGCACCTTACTCGATAAATTCTAATCTCAGTATATGATGTTGTAGTTTACATTTGGAGACATAAAGCAGCATGCAGGTATTGATGGAAAATTGAGATTTTTTTTAAAAACCTGAATTAATAATCTAAATGTTTTTATAGCTTATAATTATGAATTAAAGTTATACGAAAATTTATTCATATAATTTTAGGCTGCCTAGGGATTAGATAGTCTATAGTCTGAGTACAACAAAATCCATTTGCAAAGCTATTATTGATCAGGAGTGAAATGGAATGATTGCTTATCTCTGCAGAAAGATGCAGACTTGGTTGCGAATTAAATTACTTCTTTCAAGTGGAATCTTGCTTGTCCTATAAATGTAGTGCTCTAAATACTTTTGATGGCATGGATCATTCAGAATAACATAACATATATTTAACATGTTGGAGTTTCATCTTGATGCATGAATCCTGTACTGGAAAAGTGTATTAAAAACAATATTTTGGGAATTTATGTAAATTATAGGAAGCTTTCTGAAATAAATCAATTAATGGCAAGATCAAAACACTTAATATTTTTCAATCTTAAAAGGATTTTTTTTCCAAACAACTTGGGGCCATCATGTTTTTAACAGAGGTGCTTGTCATAGGTGATTAGATAGATTCCTCCTTCAGCATGAAAAACATTCAGGGGCAATTAAAAGTGAATGAAATACACTGTATTTTGTCAATAAACATCTGAAAATCTGCTACTCATTAAGATGAATCAGTTTCTTACCAGAAATAGCCAAAAAGTAGACAAAGTATAAGAACTTTTTTTTAATATTATATTGGTATATTATAATTATGTGTAATAGAGAGATTCATTGTTACAAGCAATCCATACGGTTTTTAAGACATCAAACATTAGACTGAATATCAAACGTTGGATAGAACATTAAGAAATGAAAGATAACCATCCTTGAGAAATAGAAAACAGATACTAAAATTATACGCTTGAGAGAGTTTCTAGCCATTTGTTATTGGAGGGAAATGCCCCATGAAGACTAATAGACATGGTAGCTTTAGGAGGTGGAGCATAAAGAATATGAAAGCCAAGAGAGCTAGAGTAAGAAAGATAAGGTATCTCTGAGAAAAAAATAACTGCATGAGAAAAAAAAAAAAAAAAAAAAAAAACTCAAGAGATCTGAAGATGGCTATCCTTAAGGATGCAGCTAAATATTAATCAGGACAGACTTTGGGGAAATAACTTAAGGCAGGGGGAAAAAAAGCTATCTGGAGAAATAGGGAGAACAGTCTCTAGTGCCACACAGGGCTTGTTACTCTTGAGCAGACAGGAAACTTCAAGAGTCACAGGAAACTAAATGGAGTACTTAGAGTGTCTAGTAACAGTAAAAGCAGTGAGGATGATTATCCAGAAACTAAGTAAGCTGTGGTCTCATCTAATGAATCTTAAAAGCAATACATAAAAGAGCCAATTTCCAAATAACTACGCCAGGCAAAGCTCAAGTATTGTTATAGGAATACAAAAAATGTCTAACAACCAACAAATTGTTGGTAATACCTGACATCCAAACAAAAATGACAGGAACACAAAGCAGCAAAATGGAAGACGTAATAATAAAAAAAAAAAAAATCAGTCAAAACAGAACAAGTGACGACAGAGATATTAGAATAAGAAGACCATTACAATAAGACAACTACTTTAACTGTGCATAAGAGGTTAAGAAACATAAGCAAAGACAACAGAGATATTAAAGCATACACACACACACACACACACACACACACACACAAATTGCTCTGCTAGAGGCAAAAATTACAATGGCTACAATAAAACTCTATTGGACACTGGATAAGATTAACAGTTGATATTGGAGGAGGAAAAATATTACTGAAGTAGAAAACAAAAATGAATAAGTTAACCATAATTTAAAATAAATCAGCCAACCTACCCTACTATATATAATGTTATGGACAATCCTTTCAGGTGAAGAGAAATGATATCAGGATTTACATGAAATAATATAGAACAATAGTACTAGTAATTATTCCTGTAAATATTTAATATTCTTATTAATTAAATATTATTTAAATATAATTACTTAAATAGAGATGATAACACAGTGTAGGGTTTACATATATATTAAAAATAAATCACATGACTGGTGAAACAAAGAATAGAAAGAGGGGAATGTAAGTGAAGTGTACAGCACTTAAGTGTACGCATAAAGAGTTACAGATGTATACTAAAGCTACCACTGACATGACCAAATGAAAAATTATATTGACCTAGATTGCCTTAAGGTTATGATCAGCCTGAGTGAATTTTCTGATTGTAAGACCCTGACCTCACCTTTCTTAAAAAACTGGAAATCATAAATTCTTTTTCCACTCTTTTGAGATATAAATCTCTAAGGGAAACTTTAAACACTGGTATTCATAAAAGTTAAGTCTGCTTTTAAAAGACACTATGAGTGAATAAAATATTTTAAAAATATTATAAATAAGAAAAAGCAATAATGCAAACTGAAGGAAAATATTTACGAACCATATATAAAGGATATATATTCATATAATATGTAAATAATCCTCAAAACTCAATAATGAGAAAACAAACAACTCAGTTTAAAATGAGAAAAAAATGTAAGAACTATTTCCCCAAAGACTGTTTATAGATGCAAATAGAACAATGCTAGTAAATTTATCACATCCTACATGTATATAATAGAAACTGAAAACTCAATCTGAATACAGTATATGCTTTTATAAATCACTTGAATTAAAACTTAATTAATTTCAATTTATAGCTTTTTTTTCATAAGGTCTATTCTTTTTTGTGTGTGATTTTTGCATCTCTCATTATTTTGGCTGCCATGCTAGACAGAATAAGAGCCTGCCAACCTGCCAAAGATGGTCGTGGCTAAATGTCCTTGGTATTTGTAATTAGCGAAAATAATTTGAAAATTGTGAGACCATCCTGGAGACCATCCATCCTGGAGACCATGTGGGCTCTGAGCACTTTTTTTTTTTTTTTTTTTTTTTTTTTTTGGTACTTGGGATTGAACTGAGGGGCAAATAATGACTAAGCCACATCCCCAGGCCTTTTTGTTTAATTTTTTTATTTTGAGACAGGGATTCACTAAGTTGTTTAAGGCCTCACTAAGTTGCTGAGGCTAGCTTTCAACTTATGATCCTCCTGTCTCAGCTTTCTTAGCCATTGGGATTATAGGCATGCACCTCCATGCCCAGAAAAGCACACTTTTTCTCAGGAAGCAAGAAAGAATTTTGGTGGAAGGGGAAATCAGAGAGATCCAAGCCTTAGGATCTCAAAGGTTGATGCATTGATTACAGCTGGCTCTGAAAAGAAAAACCCCAAGTGCAAAGGCTAAGGTGAGGCCTCTAGAAGCTAACAGCAGCCTTAGCTGCCAGTCACCAAGGAAACAGGGTCCTCAGCAGCTGCACTCTGAGGACACCTAAATGAGCCCAGTCGAAGGTTCTTTCTGGAAATTTCCAATAAGAGCCTATTTGGCTGACATTCGGATTTCAGCCTTGTGAAAATGGAACAAAGAAACCCATTGAACCAATCTGGACCTCTGAACCTAGAGAACTGTAAGATAATGCATTGGTTTTATTTGAAGGCAAAAAAAAAAAAAAAAAAAAAAAAAAAAAGTTGGGTAATTTGTTATTGTGGTAATAGAGAACTCTAATATATTCTCTGTTATGTATTAAGGAAACAAACAAGAAAACAAATAACCCACCAAGACCAAGTTGTTTTCCAAAGTATTGGAAGAATTTCACATTCCTTCTGGCAATATATAAGAATGTCAATTGCTCTGAATTCTCATGAGCTCTGAATATTTTCTGTATTATTCTTTAAAATTAGCTTCTTTAAAATTGATATGTAATTGATATCTAATTTTAAATTTAGTTTTTCATTTCAGATGACAAATGCAGTTGAACACCTTTTCATGTATTTGTTTGTCTTTTTTTTTTTTTTTTTTTTTGGTAAATTCTCTCTACGAGTCTTTTGCCAATATTCTTTCTGGGTTATATTGTAATCAATCTTCATTATTCACAAATTTTGTATTAGTAAATTTACATACTTCCTAAAACTTGTTTTCTTTACTTCCAAATAAATACTCAAGGTCATGTACATACACAAATATGTTCAGAGAATTGAAAAAATTGATTCATTCGTTGTGTATGTTCCCAGCTGAGGCAGTACAAGGCAATGAATCTCTGCCTCACTGTTTTAAGCTTAGACGCTATGAAGAAGTTTCCTTTCAATTGTCTCGTGCAAGTTTTTTAGCATTTTTTTTCTTTTTGATTTCACTGTCTAAAATGGCCTTCAAATGTAGTACAGAAGAGGGTGTAAGGTATAGCTGAGTGTGAGAATTCTGTGATGTGCCTTGCAGAGAAAACAGGTGTGCTAGATAAGTTTTGATCAGGCTTTAGATTAAATGCTGTTGGCCACTAATTCCATGTTAACGATTCAACAAAATATATTAAAGAAGGTGTCTTTTATGTGTCCTGATGGCACACACCTGTAGTCCCAGCACTGAGACCAAGGCTGAAAGATCGCTTGAGCTCATAAGTGAGACCAGTCTGAGTAACGTCATAAAAGTGTGTTTCAAGGAAATAAATTAAACATAAGATGTACTGCATGTTCTCTCTCACATGTGGGGGCTGAAAAAAGTCAACCTGAATCTAGAATAGTGGTTAATATAGCTTGAGAGGAGTGTGGGGGAGGAGGGTGAATAAAAGAAAGTTGGGTTTCAGCAGGGCACTCTGTATGCAGTGTGCATGTATGGAAATATCACACTGAGCCCTATTACTTTACATTTTAATAAAAAATAAAAATATGGTGTCCTTAAACAGAACATACACACAACCAAGTTATATATTGATTGGGTAATGAAAATGTTTTAACCAGAGACTTGCAGAAAACAAAACCTAAATTTCCCTTAGGAACAATGTTTGTGGCAACTTTATGAAACAAAGGTTAACTGCATTACCAGAGTCAGCTGTACTTACTGGGAGCATTCTTCACAACATCTAGATAAGAATCTTGTGTGAGATGGATTTTGCAAAAATTCTTCCTAGTAATGACTTGCCTTTTAATTCTCTTAAAATATTCTTTATAGAAGCTGGGCGCAGTGGCGCACGCCTGTAATCCCAGCACTTTGAGAGGCTGAGGCAGGAGGATTGCGAGTTCAAAGCCAGCCTCAGCAATGGCGAGGCACTTAGCAACTCAGTGAGACCCTGTCTCTAAATAAAATACAAAAAAAAAAGGCTGGGGATGTGGCCCAGTGGTCGAGTGCCCCTGAGTTAAATCCCTGGTACCAAAAAAATAAATAAATAAATAATAAAAATAAAAATAAATATATATATATTTATATATATATTCTTTATAGAATAATAAATTTTAATATTGATAAAGTCTAATCCATCATTTGCTGTAATTTTGCTTATGTAGCTCCATTCTGTGTTGTATACACAAATTTTGGCTTAATGGAAGTTTGAAGAGATCTTCTAGGTTTTCCATTAAGTTTTATAATTTTTATATTTTACAGTTAGGTTTATGATCTATTTTAGTTAATTTTATATACAATGTGAGGAATAAGTTGATGTCTCTTATCTTGTGCATGAATTTTTTTTTTATTCCAAGACTATTTTAAAAAAAGATTTCATTTTTCTACTGATTTGTCAAAAATCAGACAACATATTTGTGCAGACCAATTTCTGAATTTTCCATTGTTTCATTCATCTATATATATATCCTCTTCACTCATGATCACACCTTAACTTTATAATAAATCTTGAAATTAGGAGTTCTTAATCCTCAAATTTGTAGTTTATAAATTATTGACTTGAAATCTTATTTCCAATCAGACTATTTAATTTGTTTTTAGAGTGCATAATGTAATAATTTAAATGCTGTAGTGAATTCTTCATTATAATTTTTTATTATTATTATATCTTCTATTTTTTGTTCCACTTTTATACTACTTCTCTTGCTCTTTAAATATTTGTATATTTTTAAATATTTATATTTTAACATCTCAACTTTCTGTCAATACTTTTTAAATGATGCTTTAGGGTTTGCTTTAGGAATTATAAAAGACATTTAAAAATTTGTGTAACCAACACACAGTCAATATTTTCAACATTAAGTAAAATATATAAAATTCTTAGTCAAACTAATTTCTTTACTTCTCCCCTCATTATAATATAGTATTCATATCTATTGCAAATATATAATTAAAAGTAGTATCTAAAATATTATATTTCAATATATTTACATATTTTCCCAAACTTTATGTTGGGGTCCTGTTTGAGTTGCTGGGGTTTTTAGTTCTTCCCGACCTGGGTTTAGCTTCTTCCGGCCAGCAGAGAAGGCTAGGGAAAAAACATGCCCCAGCGCAGGCGTGATTCAGAACAGTAGGGGCCGGCTGGTAGCCACCCAGCCTTCATGATGGAAGACACTCAGACCTACCGGGGAGCCTGGTCAAAGCTGGAACTCGGTTTATTGAGGAAGTTGGATGGTCTTATAGAGGACATGGGCCAATCAGCAGAAAGATCATAGGGACACATAAGGAGCATGGGCAGATGCCATTGGCGGAGCCATTGGCCTATCCTTGGGGTGGTTTCAGTTCTCATCTTATGTCAGGGGAATGCCCCTTGGCCAGGCCAAGTTCTTGTACCAGGAAGTGGGAGAAAGCCAGAGTTTCTACTTGTGTGCTGTTTAATGTCCCCAACACTTCACAGGTGAAAAATAATCTACTTTATCCAGTACTTTTATATTCACACTTTTTTCATCCATTCTTTGCACTCCAGGGTGCCCTCTGCTTCCCTCTTCCATCATCCTGAGGAATTTCTTTAAGCATTTCTTTCAAAGTATTGCTTCTCTCTTTAAGTGCTCTGAGAAATGCTTCTAGCTCATTTGAGAATGTTTTGTTTTTCCTCCTATGTTACTGAAGGCTATTTAACTGCTGTTAGGATTCGGTGTTGGCAATTCTTTTCTTTCAGCACTTGAAAGATGTTACTCTAATCTTATCTCAATCATTTTTAATAAGAAATCCGATATCATTCAAAATTCAAATTTGTTTCCCAGTATGTAATTCACTATATTTCTCTGGATGCTAACAAGTTTTTTTTTTTTTTTTTTCTTTTTGTTTTCAGATATTTGATTATGGTATTACTTGCTTTGGATTTCTTTAAGATGATATTGATTGGAGTTTGCTATGTTCTTGTATTTGTGAACTTATATTTTTAACCAAATTTGGGAAGATTTCACTAATTTTTCTTCAATTGCTTTTTGTTCTGCAGCAATATCTCCTTCTTCTTCTAAAGCACTAAAACATTAATAGTAGATATTTATATAGTTCCAAAGACAGATTTGAATGAACACAGGCTCATTTTTTTTGAGGGGGGCCAGAGGGTCCTGGGGAATAAACTCAGGAGCATTTGACCACTGAGCGACATCCCCAGCCCTATTTTGTATTTTATTAGAGACAGGGTCTCACTGAGTTGCTTAGCACCTGGCCTTTGCTGAAGCTGGTTTGAACTTGTGACCCTCCTATCTCGCACTCCCACGATGCCCAGCCTCATTTTTAAAATGATTTTCAAGTCTTTACAATTATAATTCTAACACTGGAGTTATTTTGAGGTTAGCTTCCCTTGATTTTTAGTTGAGAATCATTTACTTTCTTTTTGTTCCTGTATGTTTTTAAATAATTGATTATGTGTTCTTGTATTTTTGAATGTTATGTGATGTAATTCTGGGTCCTACTGAAATATTTTAAATATTACTGACTTTTGTTGTTCCTTCTGTTGTTTTAGCAGATAGCAATCTGATTAGGGTAAAACAATTTGTCTTTAAGTTTTCTGTGGATGTGTTTACTGAGGTCTATTTAGTTTACAAAGACTTTGAGGTAGTACCTTGACATACTCCTTATTTTATTAGTACAAAGTCAAAAACTGAGCTTTGGTTTTTAAACTTTACTTCAATATTCAAAGACCTTTTAATACCAGTTCAAATTGTTTTTATTCCTGTGCAACTGAGGTGAGTACAGTCAACTGGCTTTAAATAGAAAGCCTCCTTTCTCTAGATTCCTCCTTCTTGTGAAGGAAAATCCTTCCCAAGTCCTGTGTATATTTCCCAGTGATGTCCACCTTGATGTTCCCTTATAAACTTGGGGATTCAGCTTTTCCTCACTATTGACAAAAGTTCTGTTCTGCAGATCTGTCAGCACCCTGTTGCTTGGGATGAGGGATTCCATTGATCTTGAGAGGCTTTTGCTGTATGTGGAGTAGATAGAGTCAAGAGAGATTTGTCCTCTGAGAATTACCTAAACTGCTAGTCGGGGGATTGTACCTTTTCCCCTGTCCCTCATCTTATGTAAACAAGTGTACATAGGTCTCTATTATGCAAGAGTTGACATATATATGCATATAAAAATGGTAAGGGGCACCATTGGTCTTTGGCTTCCCGGAATAGTTCATTTAGGTCATGTGGTTTGTATTTTTCTATGTCAGTTCACTTTTTCTTATTAGTCCTGTATTTAGGCCAAAAAATGAATGAATAAATAAATAAATGAGAGAGAGAGAGAGATATTTTGATTCATTAACAATGAGTGCTTGTTCCTTCATTCCTGAGGTTCTTACCCACTGATACTTTTATGTACCCTCAGAATTGTGTTAGTTGGTTTGTGTGTTTTAGTATAAGTTTATTAATTTCAGTTTGTTGGATAAATAAGATTCAGTATGCTCACTCCCTCTAGTATAGGACCAGAAATAAAATCATATTTTATTATATGTATAATAATTTATTAGGTCTAAATAGAAGGACATGACAGGCAGTAGATAGAGAGGATCTTCAATACTAGGTTAAGCAACTGCTCAGTTTCCCTAGGATGCAAAGGTATCAATGTTTTTTTTTGTTTGTTTTTTTTTTTTTGTTACCGGGGACTTGAACTCAGGGGAATTCGACCACTGGGCCACATTCCCAGCCCTTATTTTGTATTTTATTAGAGACAGGGTCTCACTGAGTTGCTGAGTGCCTCACCAATGCTGAGGCTGGCTTTGAACTAGCAATCCTCCTGTCTCAGCCTCCCAAGTGCTAGGATTACAGGCGTGCGCCACCACGCCCGGCTGGTATCAATGTTAAAACCAGAAATGTCCTGGGAAAACAGGAATAAATTAGTCATATTGTGTCCTCAATTACATATATTATGATGACACTCACTCTGTTTATCCAATAATCCTTAGAGAAGACAAGTTCAGCCAGACATACATTATAGCTACTGAATGACAATTTCACCAGGAATTCACAATATCAATGAATGGGCTAATGAAAAAATCACATTTGCTTTGATAATGGAGAAGTGCAAGTAGCTAGGCTCATTTCCCCTGTTCTACATGAGGGCACTTCTTGGTTTAATTTTGGGATTCTCAAAGTGAGGGTCCATAGCAATAAAAAGCACACAGACTTTTCAAGCATTTTAACCACAGTGGTTAAAATGATGCCTCCAATATTCCTCTGTCCGAATTTATCCTAAGGAGTTCAGTGTTTTCTCTCTTTTTTATACACCCTCTCACAATGTCATTGCCCAATCATGGCAAGGCTGTTGCTGGCCCACGTTAATGTTCCTGCTCCTCTGGATAGAGAGGGAGATGAAAGAGAAGGGAAACTTCAACACCCCCACCCATCTCCAGACCTGTAGTTTTCTTGTCAAACAAATGAAAGGAGCTATCACCCAATTGATTTTCTTCCATTGTTCACCATTTTCAAGTACAATTGATAGACATGTAAAGTCTAAGAATAATAGATCTGTTAGCCCAAAATAACCAACCAAAAATCAACACAAATCATCAATTACAGGAGTTCCAAAATATAGCAGACCCTTTTCCTCTGAACAGATAATGAACACTTTCACTCAGCCATGATCCTTGAAGGTGAAAACCTTGTACCAACCCATACAAACGAGGTTAGAGGAGAAGGTGAAAAAGATCAGTAATTTCCTTTTACTTTTGAACCTTTGTGGGACCTACTTTAGAAAGCAAAAACAATACCAATAACAAAAACAACCCTCAATTCAATGAGAGAGTGATATATCTCATGAAAAGGAATGTTGACTCCAAATCTCTATAGGGCATACCTTAGGAATTTTAAGTTAGACATAAAGAAATCAGTGAGTCCAATTTGCAAATGCCATTGTTATTCTGTGATGATTCATAGAAATAGTTTATTATTACAACTTGGGAGATAAAAGACAATTTACTGCCCTCTATCATCTTTGTTTTTTATCAGGTAGATTTCAAACTGCAAATATTACTGTTGTACTGCTTCCCTTCCTACAATGGAATTGTTATTCTAATTAGTAAAGATGTAGGAGCAGATGCCAAGAAAACTTCTCTCAAAGAAATAATATTTCTTTACTCATTACAGAATAGAATAGTATTCTTTCATCTTGTTCTTTCTTTGTTGTTGTTTCACATCCTGAACATTATTTCTATTTTGAGTGTAATAATATGAATCACTGGACAATCTCAGTCATACTGGAAACTGTCAAATAATTCTGCTAAGATCTTGCAAAAATCCTGATAAAAGGATTTATATCAATGCAGCAAAAAATAAGTGATTATTGTTTTTAATATTTTTAATATTTGAATTCAGAAGATAAGAAAATAATAACAATAATACATCAAGAGTCTTTAAAATGGCCCAAGGTCTCCTTTCAAAACTATAAAAATACTTTCTTCTAGATCCCTATTCTTTTGACATTATGGTTTCCTAGTTATTGCATATCAGCATCAAAATAAATTTAAATTGAGTTTTTATATTTTATTATTTTCCATTTTGCCTAATCAGTAATATTTCATAAGAGGATTTTTGTTTGTTTGTTTTATCACTGTATTGTAGATTAAGTAACATTTTGGGAGAACAGGAATACATTATTACCATGGGAACATACTTTGTAATCCCTGATATCTATTTTCCAAAGAACTTTTAGGGGAAAACATTTCAAATGTAGAACTGTGTGATATGCAGTAGATATTAACAAACAAAAAACTTACTGAGGCACATCTCTGAAAAAACTTTTCACCTAACAACAAGCAGAAAATAGTCATCATCCTCAAGTGCAGTAGAGTCCATCATTCCATCTTGTCTAGCTATTTATTTATTTTACAAACACAGAAGACAGAGATTTCTTAAACTTTCAATCAGGAATAAGAAATATGTGAAATTTTCTGGTAATTCTCCTAATTGAAAATATGTAAAATGATAAACCTGCTTGCTTTAGCTTCATGCATATGCAATGCAAACTCTGTAGCAGAATCACATTATCTCCTAACCTTTTTCTCCTCATTAGGAAAATTTATAGCTTGTGGTCAAGTCTATACCATAGTCTGGTTTGCATTCTCTTCATTAAAGTGTCTTAATATTCTCTTGTGCCCTCTTTATTTTTCTGCCAAGTTTTCTTCCCTGGGATTGAATTGGAATGCAGTTTATAAAAGACATCTAGCTTCCTATGTTAGCTTTATCAATTTACCAGCTTTGTGATCTTGAGTGGAATATTTAGTCCCCTTTGGCTTCAAAAGATAATATACCTTTCTTAGATTTTTACGGTCTAGGCTAACAGAAAAATTACTACAACTCTCTACCATTGCTTGCTGGCCACAAACTTCTTTTGCCATGCCTCCAGGATTTATCTACTTATTTTCAAAACATTCTCTGAAATAAATTATTTGTGTGTTGCTCTGTTTGTTTGCTTAGCTCTGCAACTCTTTGTATCTCTAAATTGTGAATCATTTCTTTCTCAGACACTTGAGAGAGATGAAGGAAATGTTTCACATCACCTGTGTGATTATCAATAATTCGTGATGTACTTTTATACTAAAACAATTTTCCCCTTTAGAAATAGCAATACACAGGCAAAAATACATTGGAAACGCTATTGATATAAACTTTTTTAAAAAAACTTATCAGCATAATAGAAGCTAATTATTTTCAAACTCTAGTTCTTCTAGAGTTTCTGTAACAGATGTTTTTGTTTCAAAGGGCTCTCACATGTTTTGAAATAGCATCTTGATACAGAAAGAGGAAATATGGCATTTGAGAGAGTCCACAATCAGTACAAACATAGGGAAAAAATCTATATTTTTTTTTACTATTTTTACTATTTTTTTACTATTTACATATTTTTACTATTACACACAAATACTTTTTTAGACATTTTCTTTTTTATTGATGCATTACATGTATACGTAACAGTGGGATTCATTATACCACATTCATACAGGTAGATGACATAATTTGATCAATCTTATTCTCTAGTACTTTCCCTTTTCCTCCTCCTGATCCCCTTACTGTATTACACTAATGTCCCTTCCATGATGATGATGATGATGATGATGATAATTACAGCATTATTACTATATGTAAAAGCAGGATTCATTGTGGTAAATTCATACATGGACAGAGCATAATTTGCCAGATTTCATTCCCTAATACTTCTTATCCTCTCTCCTCTTCCCTCCCTCTAGATCCCCTTCCTTCACTCTATTAGTTTCCTTTCTGTTTTATTGAGATTTTTTTATTCCTTTTTTGTACCTTTTTAGATTCCACATATGAGAGAAAAATATGGAAATAATTTTTTTTTATTTTTTTTGGTGCCAGGGATTGAACTCAGGCGCACTTGACCACTGAGCCACATCCCCAGCCCTATTTTATATTTTATTTAGAGACAGGGTCTCACTGAATTGTTTAGTGCCTCGCTTTTGCTGAGGCTGGCTTTGAACTCAAGTTCCTCCTGCTTCAGCCTCCCAAGCCACTGAGATTACAGGTGTGCACCACCATGCCCGGAAAAGGGAAATAATTTTTAAGGTATCAAGCAAAAAATTTCAATGTCAAATGAAAATTTAAGAAGGAAGTTTTTTGCTCCTTACCACAGAATAGAGATGAGATATCACAGTGAGTAGAAGCTACAACAAGAAAGGAGTAGTTGGTATAATAGAGAACCATATGAATTTGCAGATTGCTAGATTACATTCTGACCTCCTCCAGAAATATTGGAGCTGTGTGGACACTGAGTCAACATTCACAATTACCAGCTGCTAGTAAAAGCACATCAATCAGCATGATGGAGTAATTTTTATCCATTGATCACTCTACTTAGAAACACCTCTGTCCCAATCAATCACTCCATCACATGTGGATAATTTCTAGCATTCCCATATTTAGTTCCCTCCCTCCACAAATATAGAAGATAAACATGTTTTAGAAAGTGGTAAAAGTGGTGAATTTAAAATGACTAGGAAACTTTTATTTATTTATTTACTATTTATTTATTTATTTATTGCAGTAATAGGAATTGAACCCAGAGGTTCATCACCAATCATTTTGCTTTTTCTATTTTTTTTCTTAAGTATACATTTTCATTTATTTTTATTTTTTTATTTTTTTCAAATTTTTTTTTCATTCTAAGTCGTTAGAAATGACAGCACAATGTATTACATGTCATATTATACTCATAGAGCACATTTTTACATATCTCTGGTTGTATGCAAAGTATATTCACACCATTTGTGACTTCATACATGCACTTAAGGTAATGATATCCATCTCATTCTGCTGTCTTTTTACATTTTTAAATACAAAGGAATTCATTAGAACAGTCAAACAGTGTTATATATATTCACTAAGATGATTTAGGGCCTAAGATAGGAAGTCAAAGAAAGGGTTAAATTGTGTCAGAAAACTCCATTGACTAATAATAGATCAACACCAAGAGCAGTAGAAGACAGTAAATAATTAAAATCAGAGCAGAAATTAATGAAATTGAGACTAAGGAAACAATTCAAAGAATTGACAAAACTAGAAGTTGGTTCTTTAAAAAATAAACAAAATTGACAGACCCTTAGCGATGCTAATGAAAAGAAGAAGAGAAAAAACTCAAATTACTAACATTTATGATGAAAAAGGGAATATCACAACAAACACCTCAGATATATAGAAGATAATTAGAAATTACTTTGAAAACTCAACTCTAATAAAATAGAAAATACTGAAAGCATTGACAGATTTCTAGAGTCGTATGATTTGCCTAAACTGGATCTGGAGGCTATACACAATTTAAACAGATTGATTACAAGCGAAGAAATAGAAGATGTCATCAAAAAGCTACCAACAAGGAAAAGTCCAGGACCTGATGAGTTTACAGCCGAGTTCTACAAGACTTTCAAAGAAGAACTAATACCACTGATGCTCTTCAAACTATTTCAAGAAATAGAAAAAGAGGGAGCTCTTCCAGACTCTATTTTTTACTTTAAGAGAGAATCTCTTAAGTTGCTAAGGTTGACTTCAAATGTGGGATCCTCCTGCCTCAGCCTCTCGAGTAGCTGGGATTACAGGTATGTACCACTCTACCCACTTGACAAAAAGGAAATTTTTATATATCCTAGGAGGAAGTAAGAAAAAACAGCCAAAATACTCCAACTGAGCAGTCAGAGCAGGGTGACAACCATCCCCTTCACACCTCTAAGGTTCTTCACAGAAGATCTCAACTTCGTCTCCAAGTATTACCTTCTTCTTAGCTGGCATTCATTCAGAGAGAACACCTTAGTAGAGAAACTCAGAGAAAAGACCTTGCACTTTCACATTTCCATGGTTTCAATATATTTGTGCAAGAGATAGCCCACATGCTACATTTTCTCTTAATATTTAAGTATTACCTTTTCTTTATCTTTGCTCTCATTGCAATTTAAATATTCTGCTAAGGCACTCATTTCAAAGTACAGTAGTTATTTTTTTTTAATGTGTGTATCTCTTCCCTATCATGTCTACTCAGTTCCAGAATGATTAAACATGATATATGCTCCCATATTCAAAAATCACACCAACCATAGGAACAATAGCCATGCCAAGTATAATGATGATTTCTCAATAGGATAACATAAGACATGGCTTTTATTTCATTATCATGACACAACATTCTTGTTTAAGTCTTTGGCATTTTGTATTTCTCTTCTAAAATCTGCAGTAACTGATGAAGTTTGATATCTTGCTTGCCTTACACACACACACACACACACACGCGCACACACACATACACACACACACACACAACACATATACAAACACATACATACTAAATTTGTGAACTTGATTTCATTCACAGTAAATTTTCATTTGTTTATACTTCCTTTACTTAAATACCATTTTTGATTCTGAAATCCATTATTTGCCTCTATTACGAGTGTAATTTCACTCAAAATAAATAAATAAATAAATAAAATCTTCAACTCAACATCAGATTAAAATTTGAGATTAATCAGAGTAGCTAGCATATAGGACTGCTCAGTAAATATTGAATATAAAAATTAATGAATGATTTGTTTAACTTAACAGATGAATTTGTAATAAACCTAAGTTAGAATAAAAGCCTACATATTCTGGACTAAAAATGTTTCTAATAGATTATAAAGTGATATTAAATAAATCGATTATTTAGAATTATGAAATTTCTAGAAAATGCATTCACAAGCATCAGTATCCTTTACAGGCCATCCAGTTCTAGACTAACCAAATCATTTTTGTACATATAAATAGGTGAACATTTTTTTGGGTGTACTTTCCATCCCCACCCCTCTCTGTGAAATTATATTCTAAAAGAAAGGACTTCAAAGAAAAAAATCATTTGTGAGCATTTTTTAAAACATAAAATGGTTAATTAAAAATCTAGAAATATAAATTGTATTTAAGTTCTCAAAGTCAAGGTCATTAAAGCAGTTTTTTATATGCTATTTTTTGAATAGTTTGGACCAGGTTTCCATATGGTATTATATATCAAGTGTCAACCTTATTTTTAACTACAAAATCTTAAATCATTCTTTTACTAAAATAAGAGATAGCAAACAAATCATTACGAACAAATTCTCTAAAGAGAGTAAAGATTCAATGAAATTGCAAAAAGGAAAGAATCTGATTGTTTAAATGTTCAATTACACCTTAAGTGAATGTGAACTGCCAAAATTAACCAGTAGTCTTTCTCTTTTGTCCTGATTTATTCTTAGTGCTTTGAAATTGATATGGAGGTTGTTTGTGTTCTTGAAAGATTTCTTCAAACTTTGTATTTGTCCACTATAAACTTAAATATATATGTTAGATATTCAATGATCAGGATTATAGTATCTTGATTGTGTTGGTAGTTACATCTACACAAATTTCACAGATCTAAACACACACAGAGTGCATGGAAAATACTAAAATGTGAATAAATTCTATGGATTATATGACTGTCAATTTCCTGGTGTTGATATTGTAGTATTATATGTAATATATTTCTATATGTATCCATAAATGCTATATAACATGTTCTATAAGAGTATTACAGTCATTTCCAAGGTGGAAAAATAAGGATGGGAAAAATGAGGTTCTCTGACTGATGGAAATTTTCTGAGTTTTAACTGGAGTTTTTGTACATAAAGTCTCATTAACTTCACTGCATTCAAGTCTCTGCCTTTGGATATTAATCTGCTGGGCCACTGTTGGCACTAATAAAATCTGCTTCCTGCTGAACAACAATTTCATTAATCACTACATTTAAAAACATATATTTCATTAGTTGCAAATAATATCTTAATTATAAAAATTAACCTTGAACAAGACAATTGAGTTGTAAAATGTGGGCATTTGATTAATGGTTTTCAATCTTCCCTGAACACGATAATCACTTTCTTATTTTTAAAAGAATACTGATGTATACTATAGTCCCCTCAAAAGTTCTTATGAAAATTTCCTGTGACAATTCCCTGATACTGGTATTTATAAAAAAAATTTTATGGTGACTTTAATGGGTAGACAGGATTTCAATTATGAATGAGATGACCTCGGAGGTGTCTTCCAGCAATTAATTTTAAGAGAACTGAGAATAAATGGCCTAAAAATTAAATCATAATTTTAAAATGTTACATTTCAATAGCTTGAGCACTATTATAATTTTCCAATAATCTTACAGAAAATGCTTTCCAATTATGAGAGAATTGCTGTGATTTCAAGACATTTTAATATTTAATTAGCTTTATTTTAATGTGGTTTAATGTTTGCAAATAGCACAACTCATTAAACAATAACCATTTATTATTTTTAAAAAGAGAAGTAAATTGAAATATCAATTCTGAAATATTGGATTCAGAAAAATGTCTAAACTTTTAGTACCTAAATTGTTGGCATGACAGTGTTAAAAATAGATTCTGAGGAACTATGGGTATTGTATTAAGTGATAGAATGCTTCTCCATCATGCACAGGGCCTAGGTGCAGTCCTCCCTACCATGCACAAACAAAAACAGAAAGAAACTCTCCTATTTTCTTAGTTAAAATATAAAATGACATTGTAGTTAAAATATAAAATCTAGTTAAAATATAAAATATATAGTTAAATACATAAAATATATGGAATTTGATTTGGTAAAAATCTTATAACAACATATACATTACCACTTCTTAAAGTATAAATAATATATCTGACAATAAATATATATACTCATACCATCTTCTCATTAAAAAAGTGATATATCTGAACAAATACAAATCAATTTATACCCAAGATTAATCTTTATAGTATTTTTATATTAATAACTTAGATATGTATGCCTTATCAGTAGAAGATGATTTAATACACTGTTATATCCACAAAATGAAGTTGTATATATACTGAAAAAATAGTTAATTCTGTATGTACCACTAATATTTATATGCATACTGCATATAAATAAGTATATATCTATATTCATATCCAAATCCATACCAATATCTATACCCTTAATATATCTTTATATAACTACACTGAAATTGAGAAAGTTTAGTAGTAATAGTACAACCTAACCTATAAATTTTAGTTTCACTAAAGGAAACTAGGGTCATTTGAAGAAATAATTGATGTCAAGTCACTAGCACATATATTTTGGTAGAACAGAAAGAAAATAATATAAATATTTGGAATGACTATCCACAAGATAACTTTAAAATCATTTGAAACAAAAATGAAAAAACTGTGACAATTTTAATATGTTGAATAAATAACAAATGCAGTAGTAGTTTTTAATCCCTTAAAACCACCTAAATACTATCATTAGTGGTGGCTATTAAAATAATCCGTTGTTTGGAAAATTTGTAATGGAACAGAATAAATTATAGATTAATTTTAACAGGAACTATAGCAGTCTCTAGTTGGTGAAAGAAATCACTGTGCATGTTTTGTGTTCCTAACAAAAGAAAATAAATTTTTATTGAGCAACATTTCAAAATAGTGCCATTGTGCGACTGAGTTTTAATGATTATATTATTCAAGTCATTGTTGAGTCATAGCATGCTGATTTCTTTTGACAACATCAGTGACCACAAAATATTGGGAAAATATTGCCATGTTAAATATGTATTACACACTAACTTCTGGAAAGCTTTTTCCTTAGCAGAACCATTTTCCCAGAAATGATAATATGCTATTGATCTTCATTGTATTATAATGCTTAACTTTGTTTTCACATTTATGGGTATTACTGACTTTACTGATGAAACATTTAAAAATAAATTTGTGTACTAAGTGGTCAATGGTAATACAGCTCCAGGAAGATGATATATTACTTAATTTTGGGAATTCAAAATAAATGCTAAAGGCATTGCTTTCAACTATTTTTTAACAATTTTCTTAAAACTTGAGGAAAGTTTTATACTAAGAAAACACTACATTTTCAAAGAGAAGACTGTTGTCTTTTGGAGATATAATAGGTTTCAGAAATTTCCACTTCTTCAATTTCCACATTCAATGTGAACATGTATTGATAGAAATATCTTGAATACATTACAATGAAAAGTCTCTGAAAATACACAGAAAATAATCAAATGTGAAGAAACCAGGTATACTATGATACTAATATAGAGACAGATACATAGATAGATGGTACTGAATATAGAGACCAGGAACAAATCCACACATTTACAGTCAACAAATTTTTTAAAAAGATGCCAAAAACCCACAATGGAGAACAGAAATTTCTTCAATAAACGATACTCAGAAAAGTAGATGTCCACATGCCAAAGGTGAAATTCAACCCTCATATCATATATGTAAACCTACTCAAAATGCATTAGTGACTTAAATGTAAGAACTGAAACTATTAAACTATTGGAAGAAGACATAAGGAAAAGTTCCATGCCATTGGTTTAAGCAAGTTTTTTTTTTTTTTTTTTTTTTTTTTTTTTTTTTTGCGGAGGCTAGGACCTCAAATCCATGGGCAACAAAAGCAAAAGCAAGACAAATGAGCTTACATCCAACTACTGCACTGTCAAGTTTCTGCACTGTCAAGGACATTATCATAGAGGTGAAGAGAGAACCTATGGAATGGGAGAACCTATTTACACACAACAAATTTGATAGGGGTATAAAGAAAATATTTAGAAAACTCAAGAGTAAGAAAAGAAATATCCAGATTATAAAATGGAGAAAATATCTAAATAGACATGTCTCAAAACAAGATATGTAAATGGCCAATAGGTATATGGGAAAAAAATGTTTAACAACAACAATTATCAGGAGAATGAAAAGCATAAGCACAATGAGATGGCATCTTATATTTATTAAAATGATCATTATCAAAAGTGACTGTCATAGTGGACTTTAAGACAGTCATAGTCCACCAAGCCCATTATTCATAGTTAAATAGTCAAATATATGTGTTGGTAGAGAAAACAAATCCCTTGTATACTTCTAGTGAGATCATAAATTAGTATTGCCAATATGGAAAATGGCATGAAGTTTCCTGAAGAAATAAAAAAATACTATATGTTCTAGCAATGCCACTACTGGGTATATATCCAAAAGATACGAAATCACTATTTTGAAGAGCTATCTTCTCTTTTGTGTTCCCTGTAGCATCATTCACAATAGTTAATATATGCAATCAGCCTAAATGTACATTAATGAATGAATAAAGAAAATGTGATGTATATGATAGAGTACTACTCATAGTCTAAAAAAATAAAAAGGAAATCCTAACATTTGTGGTAACAAGGATGAAACTGGAGGAATAGACAGTAGAAAAATAAATACAGCATTATCTCCTTTACGTGTGGAATCTGCAGAATTTGAACACCTAGAAACCAGAGGCTGAGAGGAGAAGGGTTTCAGCAGATGTTGACCAAAGGATACAAAACTTTCTCCAGACGAGAATAAGAAGTTCAAGGCTCTATTGTATATCATTGTGACTAGAGTAAACAATATATTGGGACTGAGCAGTGACCACTATGAAGACAGGACTTTGCTGGCTTGAGCATGTCACTTTTCTTCCTCTGCAGCTAGGTCTGACAAACCTGATATGGCTAAGATAAACTCAATAAGTGGAAATCGAAGAAGACAGAAATTCAGGAGAAAAATCCGCCTTCTGCTTGCACAAGAGAACCAAGCAGGTAGGTGAAACATAATGAGGCGTGTGGCACCAACATACTCTGTACATTCCACAAGCACTGCCCTCTTATTTTGTTTCTTTTAGCTGTTTGACTTTGTAAGATGCAAAGAGACTGGATCAAGTTGAAAAGATAGTGCTGCCCCCTTTTACATCAAACAATTGAACAATACTGACAAGGAAGGCCTCACCTGCCTCTCCTGTCTGCCAGTGACTGGCAGGCATTGAAAAGAACTTGCCTGTTGGTAAAGGAAGAAGCAGGGTGGGAAGAGAATGAAATCTAGAGTAAGATCCAAGTTGGTGCAAGATGTTCGTAGCCCAGAACATAGAGTTAAAGAGAGTGCCATTTTTGTTTTCGTTGTTGTTCAAATGATTTTAATTATGGGAATGCACGATTTTTATGTGTGCAAATAAGTTTTAGAACCCTGAAAAAAGAAATCAATAAAGTTCTAAGAATGTGAGGGAAACATATATGCTAAAAAGCCTGATTTAGTCATTTTACCGTGTATATATGTGCAAAATTATGTTACACATCATAAATATGTACCATTTTTACTTTTTAATCAAAAATAATTTTAAAAAATCAAGAAAATAGCAATAAACCGGGACACTTCAATAAAACCAAAAAAAGGTAAAGATATATTATTCTGAAATGTAGCAAGTATGTTTATTAATGAATGGTAAGTAAAAGTACTACTAAAAATTAAATCATGAATAAATAAATAAAATAAATTAATTAAACAGTAGAATTTAATTTTTAATAAATTGATAATTTAATTGTAGTTATGTCTTGAGGCAATATCTCTAAGACAACTGGTGTCCTCACAAAGAGGAGAGATTTGGACACAGAAACAGACAAGCACGTAGTCAGAACACCATGTAGACATGAAAGCAGAGGTAAGTGCTAGATTTTCCAACTCTCTAGATATGAAATTAAAACTATAGCTGTTATACATAATTCTATTTTTTAGGAAACAGCATGCTCAATTTGTATTAGCTGTTATATTAACTTTATTCTGATATTCTGATGTCCTGTTTTTTTATAAATCATTATTAGGCTTACTCTGATCTTGGTTTCTGCATAATTTTTTGTATCTCCTATGGTTTACCCTCACAGCTTACCTAATGGATAGGATTTCTTACTTTCTTTATCATTCATCAGTAATTACTCAGTAAGTTTTGATTAAATTTAATTCCACATAATTATTGCTCCTTTTGAAATTAATACCCTTATTTTCATATTTTCCATAAATTTACACAGCATTATTGATCTCTTTTCTGGGTTGTTCTCAATTGTCTATATACTCAACAATTCCAAAGCAATATATATAATAAAGCAATGATGAATATTATGATAATATGAAATAATTTTTTAAAAATATTTGTTTCAGGTAAATAGGCTTTGAAAACATTCACCAGTGATATATAGTTAAAGGATATTCTTGATTAACTATGTATAAGAATTCTTCATTCTAAAAACAGCTTTACAAATATTTTATTAGTTCCATACCTTACTTTTATAATTATTTCACAATTTGAGAGTTATGTGCCAAATTATTATCCTCATAAATTTTCTCATTAAGATTTCCCAATGAACTTAGTGTACAGTTAACATGTGGAGCTTGAAAAACTGAATGTTGATTTAGTCTTCTTTTGCATTACTTGATATATTTCTTATCAGTATTGACCAATTGTGTAAGTTTTATTTTACTTTTAAAAAGTTCTTATGGTTTATACCGGAGTCAAAACAATTAGTCTTATCTTTCCTAATAGTGTTTCCAATATAAGACAGTCCTTGTCCACCAAGCCGATTATTCAATGTTAAATTTCATCATAAGATAACTGCTGGAAAGTACATGTGGAAATGAACTTAATTTTTAACGTGTTTTAGTTTGTTCAAATGTTGGACTTAAGCCCTTCTAACTTGATGTTTGTTATGTAGGTCAATGTCAGGATTAACATTTGAACTGAAGTTGCTTAACTGTTTTTGAATGTCAAGCTTGCTTCTAACATATTATGTTATGCCTTTGTAGAAAAAAAGCATTTATTCTTTAATAAAATTATGTTAATTGGATCTTCAACATTTCAGTTTATGAATGTGAAATTCCAGCTCTTCTAAGATATGATAAGCCCTTTTATATCAACTTTAAATTTCACCATAGATAGTACCATGTTAAATATCTAATATGTAGATACAGTCCTGTAGTCTTGTCCTAGTAAATGTACCCTGTAGTGGTTGAATAGCTATTTTGTGTGTGTGTGTGTGTGTGTGGTATATAAATGTGAGGGCTGTGACAAGTCTTAAGGAATATGTTGTTAAAGCAAGATTTTATTCCACACTATCCAATTCCAAACTCTTTACCAATTCCTGTATAATCTATTCTTTCTGCTATGCCCTGTACCATGTTATGATTGCATCATGTTTGCAGCTGAATTAAAAGTTTCTAATAATTGCCCCAGGCTGCTAAGTTTGTCTGTCAATATTTCTGTGTCAGAAGAGTTTATAGTCCTAGTCCTGGTTTCTATCCAGCATTATATTATTTATCAAGTACAATTAGTTTGATCATGAGCATATTTTATTCCTTCACTTAAAAAAAAATCCATAATACGAAAACTCATTATATACAAGTTAAACTTAATAAAATCACATTAGTAGCAATAATATTAAGGGGTAAAATAATTTAATTATCATGGGGGTTTCATATCAGGGAAAGTGAACGTGTTTACATAGACTGGGTTAATTTTAGAGAATATTTTGTTTCAGGTATTTGGAAGAAAATATTCCATCACTTAGGCCGGAATGTTTTTTTCATTTTATATCTACCTCAGTTGTGCTAAAAAAGTCTTAACATCAGGAGCTTTATCTCATGTTTTCTTCTAGAAAAAAAGTGATTATTCATGACTATATATATATATGTGTGTGTATGTGTGTGTGAGTGTGTGTATAAAAATTTTGTAAGTTATAGATATCTGTGGAATTGATGGTAGTGTAAAGCATTATAATAATATTATGTACTATTATTTATTATAAACATATAGGCATTATATTATATACATAATTCTAAAAGCACAGGCAAGAAAAAATAAAAAAATAAAAAAGTGAAATTACTTAAAATTTTAAAAGTTTCTGCACAACAAAGGGAATAATCAATAAATGGATAAGGCAACAAATAGACTAAAAGAAAATATTTATAACCATAAATCTGAGAGAAGATATTTGATATCTAAAATATATAAGTAAATCTTCCAATTCAATAGCAAAATCAAAAAAAACCCCTATTAAGAAATAGCAAAATATCTGAATAAACACTTCTCAGAGAAGTTAATAATTGCCCAACAGGTTATATAAAAAGCAGGCCAATATCATTAGTCATCAGATATTAGAGAAATGAAAATTAAAATAACATTGAACTGAAAATTAAAATAACATTGAACATCACAACTGGTTAAATGACCATCATTTAAAAAGAAAGAAATATAAGTGTTGGGATGTACAGCAAAGTAAATCCTGGTACTTGTAAATTGGTAGTGTCATTATATAAAACACTGTGGGATTGTAAATTGATAGTGGGACTGTAAACACTGTGAATGTTCTCCAAAATGTTAAAAAAAAAATATCAAATAACCTAGAAGTCACACTTTTAAACATGTATCCAAAGGAAATCAGGATCTCAAAAAGACACCTATATCCCCATGTCTATTGAAGCAGCATTATTTATGATAGCCAAGAGACGTCAAAAGAGTTTGCTTAGAATTGTGTGCATTTAGTAATTCACATATTTTGCCTAATGGAATCTATAAAGACACTGTTGCATAGCACAAATTATTGTAGCTCTTAGTTTATATCCATCAACAGATAACAGATAAAGAAAATATGATATATGCATACAATGTAATATTTTTCTAACTTTAGAAAGAAAAAAAATCAGGCTGGGGCTGTGGTTCAGCAGAGGAGTGCTTTCTTGACAGGAATGAGGCCTTCAGTTCATCCACTGTACTGCAAAAAAAAAAAAAAAAAAAAAAGAAAGGAAGAAAGAAAGAAAGAAAGAAAGAGAAAACAAATTCTGTAATTTGCAACTGCCTGAATGGATCTACATGATATTTTGATATGTAAAATAAGATAGTCTCAGAAAGACACACTGTATAATCTCACATATTTATGGATTCTAAAATGGTCAAATTCATAAAAGTACAGCATATTGGTTGTTGTCAGGGACTAAGGGAGGAATGGAGTGGAGAAATGATGGTCAAAGGTCAGAGGGAATTCAAAGGGAGGACAAAGAGATGAAGGTTAAAATAAATTATCAGTTATTTAAGATAAATCAATTCTAGAGATATTTTTATAGCATATCTATAGATAGCAATATTATGCTATATACTTAAAATCTACTAACAAGATAGATTTTATAAGTGTTCTTACCTCCCCAAATAATAACAAATTAATAAAGGGGACAGGAGGAAAATTTTGTAAGTTATAGATGTCTGTGGGATTTGATGGTAGCATAAGGCATATACTCATCCCAAAATTCATTTTACATAAAGGCCTACCAATCTTCCTGGTTGAATTGTCTTTCCTTTTTCACAAGTCATTATCTCATGTTTATTTGTTTTATTTTTTTAAATACTTATTTATTTGCTTTAGTTGTACACAATGCGTTTATTCTTTTTTTTTCATTTTTCTTAATTTTTTTTATTTTTTTTATTTATAGTAGTAGTATTATTACAATTCATGATACACATAAATAGCATCTTTTTACATACAAATATTTGTATACAAAGTATATAAGTACCATTCAGATCTTCAATCATGCATTTAGGATAATGATATCAGTCTCATTCAACCACCAATTTTTTTTTCCTATTTCCCCTCCTCCCTCCCCCTTGCTCCCTCCTATCCCCTCCCTTCCCCTTGAGCATTCTAGTGTTCCTCTAATCCTCCTATGTACCTCCATCCAACAACACTGTGAATTAGCCTCCTTATATCAGAGAAGACATTTGGTATTTGGATTTTTGGGATTGGCTAAATTCACTTAGCATTATATTCTCCAACTTCATCCATTTACCTGCAAATGCCATTATTTTATTCTCTTTTATTGCTGAGTAAAATTCCATTTTGTATATATATCACATTTTCTTTATCCACTCATCTACTGAGGGACATCTAGGATGGCTCCACAACCTAACTATTGTGAATTGTGCTGCTATAAACACTGAAGTGGCTGTGTCACTGTAATATGCTGTTTTTAAGTCCTTTGGGAAGAGATCCTGGAGTGGCATAGCCGGGTCATAGGGTGGCTCCATTCCCAGTTTTCAAAGAAATCTCCATACTGCTTTCAATAACGGTTGCAACATTTTGCAGTCCCACAAGCAATGTAAGAGTGTGCCTTTCTCCCCGCATCCTCTACAACATTTATTGTTGTTTGAGTTCTTAGATTGTTGCCATTCTGACTGGAGTGAAATGAAATCTTAGAGTAGTTTTGATTTGCATTTCTCTAATTGCCAGCGATGTTGAGCTTTTTTTCATGTATTTGTTGATTAATTGTGTATCTTCTTCTGAGAAGTGTCTTTTTAATTCCTTAGCCCATTTATTGATTGGATTATTTGTTTTTTTGTTGTTCAGTTTTTTGAGTTCTTTATATATTCTAGAAATTAGTGCTCTATCTGATGTACACGTATTAAATATTTGTTCCCAATTAGTTGGCTCTCTATTCACCTCACTGACTGTTTCTTTTGCTGAGAAGAAGCTTTTTAGTTTAAATCTATCCAATTCATTAATTCTTGGTAATAATTCTTGCGCTACAGGATTCTTATTAAGGTACTTGGGGCCTAATCCAACATGTTGGAAATTGGAACTTACTTTTTCATCTATTAGGCGTATTGTCTCTGGTCTAATTCCTAGATCCTTGATCCACTTTGAATTGAGTTTTGTGCATGGTGAGAGGTAAGGGTTTAATTTCATTTTGTTGCATATGGATTTCCAGTTTTCCCAGCACCATTTGTTGAAGAGGCTATCCTTTCTCCACTGTACATTTTTGGCTCCTTTGTCTAATATAAGATAGCTGAAATTATATGTATTAGTCTCTGTATCCTCAATTCTGTACTATTGGTCTACCAGTCTGTTTTGGTGCCAATACCATGCTGTTTTTGTTACTATTACTCTATAGTATAATTTAAAGTCCGGTATGGTGATGCCCCCCGCTTCACTTTTCTTGTTCAGGATTGCTTTGGCTATTCTGGGTCTTTTATTTTTCCAAATGAATTTCATGACTGCTTTTTCTATTTCTTTGAAGAATGACATTGGGATTTTGATTGGAATTGCGTTGAATCTGTATAATGCTTTTGGTAGTATGGACATTTTGACAATATTAATTCTACCTATCAAAGAGCAAGGTAGGTCTTTCCATCTTCTGAGTTCTTCTATGATTTCTTTCTTTAGTGTTCTATAATTTTCCTTATAGAGGTCTTTCACTTCTTTAGTTAAGTTGATTCCCAGGTATTTTATTTTTTTTGATGCTATTGAAAATGTGGTAGTTTTCATCATTTCCCTTTCGGAGGCTTTGACAGTGATGTACAAAAATGCCTTTGACTTATGGGTATTGATTTTGTATCCTGCTACTTTGCCAAATTCATTTAGTAGTTGCAAAAGTTTTCTGGTAGAGTTTTTTGGGTCTTCTAGGTATATTATCATGTCATCAGCAAATAGTGCTAATTTGAGCTTTTCTTTTCCTATCTGGATCCCTTTAATTTCTTTAGTCTGTCTAATTGCTCTCGCCAGAGTTTTCAGTACTATGTTAAATAGCAGTGGTAAAAGGGGGCATCCCTGTCTTGTTCCAGTTTTTAGAGGGAATGCTTTCAATTTTTCTCTATGTAAGATAATGATAGCTCTGGGCCTTGAATAAATAGCTTTTATAATGTTGAGATATGTTCCTGTTATTCCTAGTTTTTCCAGTATTTTGAACATAAAGGGGTGTTGTATTTTGTCAAATGCTTTTTCCGTGTCTATTGAGATAATCAAATGATTTTTATCTTTAAGTCTATTGATATGATGTGTTATGTTTATTGATTTCCGAATGTTGAACCAGCCTTGCATCCCTGGAATAAACCCCACTTGATTGTGGTGCACTATCTTTTTGATATGTTTTTGTATCCGATTTGCCAAAATTTTGTTGAGGATTTTTGCATCTATGTTGATTAAAGATATTGGCCTGAAGTTTTCTTTTTTGGATGTGTCTTTGCCTGGCTTTGGGATTAATGTAATATTGGCCTCATAGAAAGAGTCTGGAAGAGCTCCCTCTTTTTCTATTTCTTGAAATAGTTCGAAGAGCATTGGTATTAGTTCTTCTTTAAAAGTCTTGTAGAACTAGGCTGTAAACCCATCAGGTCCTGGACTTTTCCTTGTTGGTAGCTTTTTGATGGCATCTTCTATTTCTTCGCTTGTAATCAATCTGTTTAAATTGTGTATAGCCTCCAGATCCAGTTTAGGCAAATCATAGGACTCTAGAAATCTGTCAATGCATTCAGTATTTTATATTTTATTAGAGTACAAGTTTTCAAAGTAATTTCTAATTATCTTCTGTATATCTGAGGTGTTGGTTGTGATAGTCCCTTTTTCATCACGAATGTTAGTAATTTGAGTTTTTTCTCTTCTTCTTTTCGTTAGCATCGCTAAGGGTCTGTCTATTTTATTTATTTTTTCAAAGAACCAACTTTTAGTTTTGTCAATTCTTTGAATTGTTTCCTTAGTCTCAATTTCATTAATTTCTGCTCTGATTTTAATTATTTCCTGTCTTCTACTGCTCTTGGTGTTGATCTGTTCTTCTTTTTCTAGTGCTTTGAGGTGTGATGTTAAGTCATTTATTTGTTGGGTTTTTTTTTTTTTTTCCTTTTAAGGAATGAACTCAGTGCATTGAATTTTCCTCTTACTACTGCCTTCATAGTGTCCCAGAGATTCCTATATGTTGTATCTGTGTCCTCGTTTGCCCCTAGGAATTTTTTAATCTCCTCTTTGATGTCTTCTTCAACCCCTTGTTCATTCAGTAGCATGTTGTTTTGCTTCCAGTTGATGGAGTAGTTTTTCTTATTCCTTGTTTTGTCGTTGATTTCCAATTTCATCCCTTTATGATGTGATAGAATGCAGGGTAGTATCTCTATTTTTTTATATTTGGTGAGAGTTGCCTTGTGACATAATATATGGTCTATTTTGGAGAAAGAGCCATGTGCTACTGAGAAAAAAGTGTATTCGTTTACTGAAGGATGAAATATTCTATATATGTCCGTTAGGTCTAAGTTATTAATTGTTTTAAGGAGGCCTAAAGTTTCTTTGTTTAGCTTTTTTTGGATGATCTATCCATTGGTGAGAGAGGTGTGTTGAAGTCCCCCAGAATAACTGTTTTGTGATCTATTTTACTCTTGAACTTGAGAAGTGTTTGTTTGATGAATGTAGGTGCTCCATTATTTGTGGCATATAGATTTATGATTGTTATATCCTATTGATGAATGGTTCCCTTAAGTAGTAAGAAATATCCATCTTTGTCCCTTTTGATTAGCTTTGGCTTGAAGTCTACCTTATTTGAAATGAGAATGGAAACCCCTGCTTGCTTCCGCATGCCATGTGAGTGATAAGACTTTTCCCAGCCTTTCACCTTCAGTCTATTGATGTCTTTTTCTATGAGGTGTGTTTCTTGGAGACAACAACATGTTGGGTCATTTCTTTTAATCCATTCAGATAATCTGTGTCTTTTGAATGGCGAGTTTAGGCCATTATCATTCAGGGTTATTATTGAGATGTGATTTTTATTCCCATCCATTTTTATTTGTATTATGGTCTTTAGTTTGATTTGGTTTCTCTTCTGGTTGGTATTTCCCTTAGTTTAATATCTCCCTTTGTTGATTTTTGTTGTTATTTTTCTCTTCTTCTTCATGAAAAATGTTGCCGTGGATGTTCAGAAGTGCTGGTTTTCGAGTTGCAAAATCTTTTAACTTTTGCTTGTTGTGGAAGGCTTTTATTTTATCTTCGAATCTAAAGCTCAGTTTTGCTGGATATAAGATTCTTGGTTGACATCCCTTTTCTTTCAGAGCTTGAAATATGCTATTCCAGGATCTTCTTTCTCTTAAGGTCTGGGTTGAATAATCTGAACATAATCTGATTGGTTTCCCCCTATATGTAATCTGCTTCCTTTCTCTTGTGGCTTTTAATATTCTTTCCTTGCTCAGTATATTAGGCATTTTCATTCTAATGTCTCTTGGTGTGGATCTGTTGTGATTTTGTATGTTTGGTGTTCGGTAGGCCTCTTGAACTTTGTTTTCCCATTCATTCCTCAAGTTTGGAAAATTTTCTGTAATTATTTCATTAAATAAATTACTTATTCCTTTGGCTTGAAACTCTGCCCCCTCCTCTACCCCAATCACTCTTAAGTTTGGTCTTTTTATGTTGTCCCATAATTCTTGAATGTTCTGTTCTTGGTTTCTTACCATTTTTGCTGTGTAATCTAGATTTTTCTCTAGGATATATATTTTGTCTTCATTGTCTGAGGTTCTTGTTTCCAATTGATCTACTCTGTTGGTGATACTTTCGAGTGAGCTTTTATTTTGGTTTATTGCTTCTTTCATTTCCAGGATATCTGTGTTTTGTTTCTATTTAGAGCCTCTATCTCCCTATTGAAGTAATCTTTTACTTCCTGTATTTGTTTATGAAGTTCTTTGTCAAAATGATCTTTCACCTCCTGTATTTGCTCCCTCATCTCATTTTTGAATTCATTCTTAAGTTCTGCAAACACTTGGAATATGTAATTTCTAAATTCCATCTCTGGCATTTCACCAACTGTGCTTGCCATGGAATCTACTGAGGAGGTATATTGATTTGTTTGTGTCACTTTCTTCCTTTGTTACTTCATATTGCTTGTATGTCTTATCTTTCTGCACTGTGGGATCTTGACTATTTTGATTTTACCTTAAAGCCTTATGTTGCTCCTATAGTACAATGCTATCAGATCCCCTTATATATCCTTTACACTTTAAAATCAAACACTTTCCTCAGAGAATCCCAGTTTGATCACAATGTACAGATTTAGTTAACCCAGATATTGTTTGTAATTTACTCTGTACACTTCTGATGGGGTTTTATAGTTTCAAGAATTGGACACAGAGGTGATATGTTTAGGAAGAAGGAAGAGAATATATTGAATTGTTCTTTCTTAGAAAGTATGAAAAGAGAGTTTTATGGAAGTGGTTTAGTATCAGCAGAAGAGAGAGGAAAGAGAATGGAGTGAATGCTTATGTGGAAAGTCTGATATATATATATATACATATATACTCCTAACTTATGCAGTGGTTGAGAGAAGAAATGAAGAATGATGGAAAAGAGAAAAAAAATGACAAAGGAGTTGAAATTCGTGTAAGAGAGAGAAGAGAGAGTGTGAGTCAAGAAAATAGAGAATGAACTATATATAACACCACTTTGTTATATATTTCAATTGTACCCTTTCTAGAACTCCCAATTTCTGCGTATAACTTGTTTTTGCCTCTGTTGAGTATGCAATAGCAGGGTGTAAATAGGGAAGATGAGGAAGAAGAAAAAATACAAAAGTGAGAAAGAAGAAAAGAAAGAAAGCGAAGAGGAGCAGAAGCAAACAAACACCCTGTCAATAGAAACAAAAACAAAGCAAAAACAAACAAAAAACCCCAAAAAACAAGAAAACAAACAAACAAAAAAAGTTGAACCCAGGAACCAGATCAAACAAACTGGACCCTGGGATGCCCTTCCTTTCTTAGTTGACTTGGTTCATGTCCAGTCAGTGATCCTGTTAGTGGAGTCAAAGCTGCACCTTTGGCCAGTTGGAGAATGGCACAGCGTAAGAGTGGCTCAGCAGGGGTGCCTACCTTTTGTTCTGGTCACAGCTGGGCATGTTGCACTTCCCCTCTTGTTCTGGTTGCAGCTGTGCAGGTCGCACTTCCCTGGGATTGGAGGGGGCTTTTCCTCAGGTCATGTCTTGCCTGCAGCAGCAGGGAGCTGCTACTCTGGGCCCTGGAGGCCAGTCAAACTGGCATCTGGTTCTCTCCTTCAGGGCGGGTGCACTGACAGTCTGAACTGGGAATTCCGTCTGTAGGTCTCAGGGCCCATAAATGGAACCGGGATCTCACATGGGCAGGCCGAGCTGGCAACTCAAGCCAGCTGCTGAACTGGGGACTCTGCCCACAGGTCTCAGGGCCCACAGGCTGAACCGGGATCTCATGCGGGCAGGCCAAAGTGGAAACTTAAGCCAGCCACTGAGCTGGGGACTCTGCCCACAGGTCGCAGGGCCTGCCAGCTAAACTGGGAACTTAAGCTGGCAGTCTGAACTGGTAATTTCGTAGGTCTCAGGGCCCGTAGGCGGAACCGGGATCTTGTGTTTATTCTTAATGTGGTGCTGAGGATCGAACCCAGGCCGTGCACATGCTAGGCGAGTGCTCTACTGCTGAGCCACAACCCCAGCCCCCGATTATCTCATCTTTATTGTAACCTATTTTTCTAGCCCTATCATGACAGATCCCATTCCTTATATTTGTGCTAAAAAGAGAATATTTTTTTGAAATATGGCTAGACTGTAATGTACAACAATGGGAATTATGTGTTTTATTAAAACTAGTTTTTACTAAACTAGTATAATTTGTAAGCCTCACCAACATGCATCTGATTCTTGTAAGGCAGGGTACTTTTTAAATATCGGATGAGATTGCCACTCTTCCCTATCTTTTGTTTAGAAGGGTATGCATTTAATAATTGAGATACTTTGCTTAATAAAAACACTATCCAGAATGCAGAATATGACAGTCTTTGTATAGCATGTTCCTTCATAATTGGTTAACATGCATACATGCCAGGATAAGAGAAAAAAAGCAGGATTCTGTATTAGATAACATATTTACATGGGAATGTCAGAGAAAAGGAACAGATAGGATATTGTCCATATTGCCAGTATTAGGGATAAGAGAGATGACATCACTACAGATTCTAGGATAGATAAAAAGAGAAGAAAACTATGCAAGTTAGATAAAATGGACAGCTGATTTGGAAAACACAAACTTTCTATGTCCACTTAAAAAAAGTTGTAACCATAATGGTCTGTGTGTTTGAAATTATAGACTTTTCTGAAAATATAAGGGCTAATGACTTCATTTATAAATTCAACCAAATAGTTAAGAAAAAAAAAAAAATAGGAAAATAGTACAAAGTCTAAAAATATTCTTCCAGAGTGTGAAAGGATGAAAATATTCCCACTTCATATTACTTGTTATTCTGATATCAAAAACAAAGTCCTGGAAAAGGGAAAAAAAAAAGATATGAAATGTTTTAACAACTTGACAAAAATGGATATATAATTTTTATATATACAAAGTTTTAAAAACTAGACAACAATGGATATATAAATACAATATTTCATGGTAAAGTGAGATTTATCTTAGGAAATCAAGATTTGTTTAACATTAGAATAATCAATGTAATGAGTACATTAACATACTAAATATGAAATTATATGATCATTTTAATGATATATTTGATAAAATCAAACTTCTCTTTTCAGCCTAAATTTAAAACACACACAGAAAACAAGGAATAGCATGAGACTTGATTAACCTCATAAAGAATATAAAAATTATAACTGGTAATTATTTGAAAACATTCCCTCTAAAACCATGAACATAATTAGAATTTTCAGCCTCATCACTGTGTTCAACACTGAAATAGAGGTTCTAGCCACTACATTAAGGAAAGAAAAATAAAGGTGAAATTAAACTAAATGCATGCAATTGTAAATGAACTGTCAAACTTGCTTTATTTCTTTATAAAAATAAAAAGAAAACAATAGATATTGACTCATATAAATATTTTTACCTGTGCTTTTTGTTCCTTCATATAGATTTCTATTTCCTATAGTACTTGTAAATGAAGTACTTCCACATCTCTTACAGTGTCTGTGTCTATATGTCAGAAGTCTTTATTCTGATATTTTTTGACTGACATTTTCAATAAATATAACATTCTAGTTTAATAAGTTTTTCCTTCAACATTTCAAAATTGTACTATTAATAATTAGTTTTCTGAAAATCTTCAATTGTATATTAGATATAATTAACCCAATATCATCTCAATTTTAAATTTTATTATATTTATGTTTCATATATATGTATATTCATGTGTATATGTGAGTCTTTGTCCTTTATGAATCCTATAGGATTACTATTAAACATTATATTACATTAAAAGCATAAAATAATTATTTTGTTAATAATGACAATTTTGTATGACCTTCCACATAAATGTATATGATTCGAGGATATTAGGAAAGCTAAAATAAAAAGAAGAAAAATTTTGCCTTTATATCTCAAGAATCACTTGATAGTCAAAGCATACTATTACAAAATAGTATTATGGCTATATTAGAAATTAAAAATTCATTGTTCAATTATATTGAGCAGGGAAATGAATTAACTTCAAAGTATTTTGAAGTTAAAATACTTTAATAATTTAAAATATAAATCAGAGGAAAATGATAGACAATTTCAATTTCCCAAGTAGGTATTCTTTCTTTTTTCCATATTCATTAAAAATGAAAATTTTCTTGATCTTTTTGCTTCATTAGAACTTATTATCAAATTTCATTCACCTGTTGCAAGGTTTTCTTATCTCTTTGGATATAAAATTTACTCCTCTACTAGGAATGATTCACTTTAGAAACAACCCACCAATTAGTTGTGTTAAGATTTACTGAACAAATAACTATTGAACCCCCCCATTATATACCTAATACCAAATATCTTAGATTGGCTTGCTAAAATGAAATATCATAAAGTGAATGGTTTAAGGAACAAATATTTATTTCTTTCTATTGTACAGACTGGAAGCACAAGATCAACGTGCCAGCAGATCAAGGACCAAGTGAGGGCCCTCTTTCTGGGTTGCAGACTGCACCTTCTATTTGGATCCTCCTGTAGTAGAGACAGAGCACTGTGCTTTCCTTCTCTTCACACAAAGGCAATCATCCTGAGGGCTCAACTCTTATGATTTTATCTAAATTAAGATTAGATAATTTTCTCCTTGAATCCTTGGTCTTATATACAATCATATTAGGGATTTAAGCTTTAACATATGGATGTGGAGGGGCAGAGCACCAACAGTCCACAGTCCACATTAGTACCTTACTCAGAAATGAGAAGACAAAAGGAAAACAGTTTGAGCTGAACTAATTCATAGTCCCATCATATTCACAATGTGGCAATTTACTGGATATTTCTGAAAAGAAATATAACGTGTAATGCCTGGTATGGTGTTGCATGTCCAGTGGCTCTGGAAGCTGAGGATCGTGAGTTCAAAACAAGCCTCAGCAACTTAGTAAGGCCCTAAGCAATTAAGTGAGACCCTGCCTTTAAATAAAATACAAAAAAAAAAAAAAGGGCTGGGATGTGGCTCAGTAGTTAAGTGCCCCTGGTTTCAATCCCCAGTACCAAGAAAGAAAAAAAAAAAAAAAAAAAGTGTGCTTTTCAGGTCAGGGTCCCTGTGTTCTAATGGACCTACTTGTATGTACCATTGGGACACATAAGTCCTGACTTGATGAAGTTGCAAGGTTCGGGGAGAGAGATTATTGGGAATATATGTGAAACAATTGGAAGCAATATGAAATATTGCAAATAACATTAAAACAATTTATTGAATATCTCATTCTTTGAGATAATCTTACAACTCGAAATGAAGGGTTAAAATATAATTTTGTAAGGATGTAAAATAAGTAAAGTTCATTTGATAACTTTAGGCAATTAATTGAAATTCTGACAGGTAAATCTTAATATTCTAGGATTTTAATTTCCTCCTAGATTTGAGAATGAAGGTGGCCTACATAAATGAGAGTTTGATATGTCAAAGGACAAAGTTACAATAATTTAGCTTAACAATTTTAATTGGCTTTATTTTTGATACTAGAGTCAGGTAGCATTTATTGTATAGAATGGGCTGAGCAAAAGAGGTTGGTTTCATAGAGAAAGGCTGAAGACAGTAGAAACAAAAGTGAAAAGTGAATATGTTGTTTCAAAGTTGCTTTTGTTATAAGACAGTTAATAAGAAAATAACTGATTTGTAAACATCAGGTCATTTCAGCTTACTTTTTTTCATTAGGATCAAAACGGATGTCAACTGAAACTGAACTAAATTGAGCATCTCTCTAATCCAGATTTCCCAAATGATCAAACAGTTTAATATCAACTTGGTGATGTGGAACTTCAGCAGAGGTGACTCCATTTTTATATTTAGTCCAGTCTTTCACAGTGTAGTACAAGAGTTCAATTGAAACAATGGGCTTCTGTAATGTTTGGCAGATGAAATGATTTAATGAAATTATTTAATTATGGGGTATTTCATTGTTTATACATTGCTTACAGAGTCTATCTTGTTCAAGGCTACTTAAAAAGTGAATTGAACTAAGCACAGTTTCAGCAGATTTTAATACTCCACTATTGAAAAAAAAGATCCAAAAAAAAAAAAAAAATTCACTTGCAGTGGATGGGAACAAGTGATCACATGTATTCACAGTGGACTCAAAACCATTGTTTAAGTACATGATGAGAATGCAGCAATCCAAAAAGAACATTAGTGGAAGTCAGAAATCCTGTTTCCACCACACAGCAAAATAAATAAAACTGAAAAAGGGAAACATTTTACTGGCAAGGAGGTCATCTCATCAAGATTTATCTCATATGGACATTTCATATGGATAAACAAATTTGTTTCACACAGAATTATCTCATACAGATAAGAAAGCAAAAACAAAATCCTTGTTATACTAAACGCAGTGGGATGCCAAGATCTTACTACCACTTTTTGTTTGGCAGATACAAGACTCAGTAAGACACTGTGATTAATTCTGGGGTAAAGCTGATGGTCTACTAGGTCCTGGCCATAGCAGAAAAAATTAGAACTTGCTTCCCTAAATAAAAGGAAGAAGTTGTAAGTTTTTCTACTGAGAAAAGTAGGAAAGACATGATAGTTATAGAACAATTTTCAAAATATATTTTACCTTAGTAGAGTTTTTCATATATTCTAAAATAATATTATCATTACCTAGGATTTTAAAACAAACTTAGTAGATCTACATAAATGATTGAGTAGCCAAAATTCAGAGATATTTCAAATTCTGTGATGGTGAAAACTAATTGATAGGAAGACCCCCCCACACACACACACACACATGTATATTGAAGGATCAATGTGGTGAAGGACTGAACTAAATAGAAATAGTTTTTTTTTTTTCTTTTTTTCTAAATGGTATTCTATAGCAGGTCTCAGCCCAGCAACTAATTTAAACTTCATAGGTATATCAGGTAAACACAAAGACACATTAAAAGGACATTCCACAAGACAGTGATATTGTTGAAGAATTACTCTGTTCCATATCTTGTTCTCAGACACTTCCCTGAGCAATACAGAAAATTTAAAATACATGAAAGAGTCAAGCAGCATCTGACAAAACCCTGTTAATTTCTTCCCTTGGCATTATAGATGTAATAAGAAATATTGAGCCAACATTTCCTTAATGAGGTCTGCAGTAAAACTGAGGAAATAATTATAATTCTTTCAGCAATAATGTGAAATAGTAATTAGAAAAAAATGATTAAAAAACTGACAAAATGTTTATATATTCCAGGATGAAAGTTCAGCAGCATTTTGTTTTAAAATAATAACATGGATGATGATGATGATAATGAAGATAGACAATTAGATGGAAGAAGAAATAGATAGTAGATAATATAGATACATTTATGTATGGACTAAGAAGCTTCCTCTTGGATAAAAAAAAAAATTAGATCTCAATTTATTCTTTGAAATGAAAGGGGACTGGATCAGACATATAAGATAATTTCCAATTGAAGAAGATAAGATTTACTTATTAAATTCAGAGATTGTAAAAATATTAATAATTCAAGTGATTATAATGGAATATTTCAAAGAAATTAATTACCTTGGAGACGTGAATAAGAATCTGCTGAAGCTGACATTATTCTGTAAAATTATATTGGCTAATAATAATAAAACCAGCACCGCTAGTATTAATTTCTGTTTTATTTATTTAAAATCTGAATGTATGAGGAGAAATCAGCACAATCTAATTGGAGTCACATTCTGAAAATGAGAAAAGAAACACATTATTACTTAAAAATCACTTCTTCTCAAAGATATGTAATAGGTAATTGTTTTAGGGTATGACAGTCATAATTTCATTGCATTGTCATTGTGATAATAAATGATTATGGTAGCATAAATCTAAGATACATTCATATTCTCCAGTTAGAGAGATTTCTACATTGCTCATTATTTGTTTACTTTTTAAATTTATACAGATGATATCTCAAAGAGCTAACAGAAACCTAGAGTAAAAATCAGTCAAAAAATGTTTTCAGATATCTAGATATATGCTTTGTATATATTATTGAGAAGATACTGCTATTTCTGGATTGTACCCTGCCATCAAAGGTATTCTGTCGTATTATTTAGCAATGAATTTATATATTGTGCTAAAAAGAAATAAAATTTTTAGGTAGTGCAGGGAAACATACCATTGAAATATATGACCAAACTGACAAATTAATCTTCCCTGAAAAGTGGTACTTACTTCTAAATAGAGAATCCCCCAGGAGCTGTATGAGTGCCTCACACTATTTCTTCATGACATTAGCTGCAGAGAAGCACGTTTCTGGAGATGTGTGTGTCCCACTCCATCATGGCACAGCTGCAGCTAGAGAGACTGCCCTGTACCCAATGTATCTGGGATTGACCCATGCACTCAACAATGTTGTCATATGCTTGTTTGAGAAATAGATACTCAAGGAAATTACTCAGGTAGAGACTTGGTAAGGAGGGTGATGTAGAAACCGATTTTTTTCCTCTTAAATCATTAGGCAAAGTCTGTTGATTCACTAAGGAAACATTGTTACTGAATAGAAATTCCATTTTATTATCTTAGCATTCATTTATAGTGCTTACTTAATATACTACAAGGTAGCAGTGTTGGTGATGTAATGATTTTAATATCCAGACTTATTCATTACTAGTAATTTTCACAATTTTCAGGAAAGTGGCAAATCTGCTTATCTTGATGGATTATAAGTGGTATTATCTCACTATTAATGGGGAGTTTTAAATCTCTGTCAATGGCAATAATTTGTATACTTGTTATCAATTTTGATAATGGTTTGCTTAATTTTAAATAATATTGTTATTATTGAATTCAAGGAATAAATTTGATATTTTTACAAAAATTAGTATAGCAATATCAGTGTTCAGTAAAATATGTACTATCATGAACCTTGGAGTCAGGAAGAAATGTGTTCATGTTTGCCTTTACCAATTTAGCTGTACCTTCTGAGGGGATTATTAACTTTAATATTCTTTCCCATTGGTAAATGGGAAAGTGATTTTATACCAGAGAATTTCTGCAATGATCCACTTAATTAGCAAACAAATATTTGAAAAAGTAGGTATATAGTTGGCAACATTGTAAACTCTTATACTTAATGATATCTACAATTTTTTTTAATCACAACTAGTTTATCACTTTCAGGTATTCTAATTTTGTAACTTTAGATTAACTAATTTTTCATTGCATTAAGAACATCATAAAGATTTCTGAAACCATATTCTTTTCTTGGGATCAATAATGTTCAAAGAGGTAAAACATCCCAACACAACAAAAGTCTATCTTCTCTTGATTTCCAATATTTTTATGGAGTTATGCTTTTATATTTTGATTTATATTAGAATGAGTGATCTGATTAGACCCATGCTACCAATACTAAGTGTACATATGTTACTTTCTTTTCAAAGGTTTTATTATTTGACCATAGTTTTTGTTGATGTCCTTTATAATGTTTGTCAAATTTTATTCTGGTCCTATTATTTTGTATCTATTTCATGGATGTTGATCAGAAATAGAAGTTGGATTATGATTTATTATGTAGTCTGATAATAGGATCATTACTTTGATTTTCTAATGTTAAATCAACTTTGACTTCTTTTCATAAATCCCACTTTGGTATGAAATATTATAATGTTATATATCTTATAGTCCAGCTGCTAAAATTTTGTTAAAGATTTTTTAATCTATGGTTTTGAGAGATATTTGCCTATAGTTTTTTCTTTGTAATGATTTAACTTTTGATGTCAGAGTACCAAATAGAATGAGGCAGCATTATTTACACGTCTGGAAGAATATTCTTAAGAATTTGTATTATGACTAGTATTTCTCTTTTCTTAACTAATTTTGAAATTTACCATTGAAGCAGTCAGAACTTAGGGTTTTTGACAGGCCTATAATTGCAAATATCAAGGCTATTCTGGATATCTGTTTAAAGTAAAATTTGTATTTTCCAAAGAAGTTGCTCATTTTATCTAAGTTTTTGAATGTATAAAATAAGTCATTGTGTAGCATCTTCAAGTTATCCTTTTACAATCTATAGTGCCATTGTCAACACTGTGCTTGTTCTGGAATCTTGCTCCATGTTCCACAACAGGGCATCTTCCACTCTACCCCACTTCACACTGCTATTGATTCTCCAATTCATGAGGCAAAACATGGATCTCCAATGACAGTGACTAGTTAATACACACTATATCAGTGGAATGAATTTCCTAATAGTAAACATAAGCAGAAAACTCAAAGCACTTCTAATGTTGCCATCAATATTAGTGATCACTGAGTTTTATCAATATTAGAAAAAAATTCAGGAGAGTCTTTTTACTTGGATGACTATTTTCATGAGGTTTGAAACTAACAGCACTTTCAGGCTTAACTTATGAGTATTTGAGGGACATTTTTTTTCCTGGTGTCAATTCCAGGTGTAGATAAAAGTTTTAGAAAAACTGTACATACATGTGTGTGTGCATGTACATTTCTGTAAATGACCTAAATACAGTAAATTTTGGATCTTCAGGAATTTGCTCTTGCCCATTTATAATGATTTTTTAAAAGAAGCCCAAAGCATTTTGTAATTGAAATAACAATGATTTTCCTTTAATGTATTTGGTTTATTATAATCTTAAATACTTGAACATTAAAAAAAAATAAACTTGTAGGAAAATATTCATTAGATGCATATGCAAATAAATAAAATTTATATTGGTGTAATGAATAAGAAAAAAGTAAATCATCAAAAGTGATTTGTTCCACTTTTTCTCTGACTTATCAGTAGTAGGGATTTTTTTTTTTTTTTTTCCCCTCACTGATTTGGTGGCTTTATATTCTGAGAAAGGGCATTTATTTTCTTGAGGTAATTGTGAACACAGGGAGTATTTTGAGAACTTTCTATCTGTCTTGGCTCGTTCAACTTGATGCATAGCACAGTCTCGTGCATTCTCACATTTTTCTCTTAGGGGGTATCAGCGGGTCATCAATAGGTAACACTATTCTTCAGACTTCTGCAGAAGATAGTTGATAAACATAATATTCTGCATGTAAAATAACAAAAGTGTTTAGGAATATAGTCACTGAGATCATATAGATTGATTCTAATGGTTCTTGGCTCTTGGAGGATTATTTTTACCATATTTTATTTAATAAAGATCAACTGCTGTTATTGCTATCGCTGTTTGTGTTCTTCCTCTGATATTTCTCTGATTTTTGCACCTAACAATAATACTGCCTTAGCTAATAGCCAAGTCTACAGTATATAAAATGTATGATACAGACTGTACAGTTAAAGCTCACAAAACCCCATCTTCCTAAATACAGGCAAGAAAATCTGAAAACCTTTAATTTTAACTTTAGCCCCAAAGAAGCTGTACTAAGTGGCATTCCCTTCAGAGTCATTGAATTAAAGGTATCATTTATCAGTTATATCACTCCTTTTGCTCATATTCCTGGGAAAAGACAACTGGAGTAAAAAGAGATCAATTCATTGAACTCTTTCTCAAAGGATGAAACCTCTAAGGTGAGATCAACCTTTTGTTGAATTAGAATAGAAATCCTTTCTCATACTCTCCATTCATAAATATTACTTCTGATTTCACTATTATACTTTTCCCTTTGCTGAGAAGATTGCTAGTGTGGTTATTAATCATTTAAAAAGCCCTGGACTAATGCCAGAGGATGTTAGCATGAATATATATATTCCTAGATTCAAATGTTTGGACAAGGTTGTGTCAGTGTTCTCCAAGTTGAATTTCTTAGTGATTATCCAGTTGCATTGTTAGAATTTGATTTCTCAACAATTGCACCAAGTATAATCCCATTTTTTTTAAAAAAAAGACTATTTTTAGGGCAGTTTTAAGTTTACAGAAGATTTGAGCAAAAGGTACAATAATTTCCCATATGTCCCCTGTACCTACACATAGCCTCTTTTATTATCAACATCCCTGCTGAGTACTTTCACTGCAGCAAAAGTTCTGTGTTTTCTGTCTGTTCATCACTTCTTCCCCCACTAACTCATGAATAAAAGTATTGCGTTTTATTGTTTATACAGATTTCACTTTTACAAAATGATATCATATAATTGGAACCATGTAGTAATTATCCTTCTCAGATTAGCATCTTTCACTTAGCCATATGCATTTAAGTATCCTTAATGTTTTCTCATTCTTTCACTGCACACACACACACACACACACACACACACACACACACACACACACACACACACACAGAGGGATCCCAATAGCACATTGTTTTAATTATTGTAGCTTTAATGCAAATCTTGAAATTGGGCAGTATCAGTCTTCCAGTTTTTCTCTTTTTAAATATTGTGTTGACAGTTCTGGATCCTTGACCTTCGATATAAACTTTAGAGTTGCATCATCAATATTCACAAAATGATGAGATTATCATTGAGATTTCTTAGACCCTATACATCAAAATGAGAAGAGTAGATATGTTGATAATACCAAATCTGTCTTATACACAAAATATTTCTTCATTTAGTTTTCATTTTATAATTTTCCAGAAAAATAGAACATTTATGTATAGATATATATTTTTATATAATTTATATATATGTATTTATAAATTTTATATATATATTTATATATATTATGTATATATGTATATATAAATTTTATACACACACATGAATATATATATATATACATAAATGTTCTATACATATATACATATGTTGTTCTATACATATATATGTATGTATATACATATATACACATATACATATATATGTATAAATTTTATACACACACATACACAAACATTTGAGAGGATTTATTAGGTTAGCATATATGATGTGAGGTTAAATGGTTTTACAATGGCCCTGTGCATCCAGAGATCTGGGAAAATCAGTAGCTTCTCAGGACAGATAACTGAATTCCTCAGAATAAGAGGGACCAATGATACAGCTCCATCTGAGAGTGAGGGCTTGGAACACTCCTGAAAATCACTGATGCAAGTTGACAAAGACTGAAGAATCAGGAGTCTGACATCCATGGGTGACAGTAGCAGCAGAAAACATCAGAAAAATAAGGGACCAACATGCCCATGCACAAGCTTCCCCCTTCTACTCCTTTTTGTTCCATCTTGGCCTCCACCTATTGAATGGAGCTGCTCACATTCAGGACGCATCTTTCCCACCCAATTCGCTGAACCACATTACAATCTTCTCTGGAAAAACACAGACACACCTGGTGTGTCCTTTACCAATTTTGTAGGTGTCTTTCAATACAGACAAAGTGGCAATCAAGATTAGCTAGCCATCACATTTTTTTAAAAAAATTATCAATCTTGTCCAGTATAAATATTTTGTATTTTCATATGAATAGCAGGAACTGATGGATGGACTTATTTCTACCTCAAAAATATCCTTAGAATCCCTTTCTATTTCTGTGTATTTCATATTTTACAGTCCTTTAAGGCTTATTTATTGAGAATATTACAAAGTACCAGCTCACACAGTAAAGATGATCAAGGAAGAAGAACCGCAACTATTTCTCAGTTGGCCATTGTGACAAAACTAGAGATAGATTTGACACTGTATCCACTGTCAAAAATATTATTGAACTCTTAAAGTTTTGATTAATAGAATGAAACTCTTACAATACCTTGTGAAGTAGTGTAACATGGCATATAAGTCTAGCCCATGGTAGACAGGGTCAGAAGACATATTTGAAAGTCATTATAAAAGAGTTTTGAAGTTTTAAAGGGAATATAATGTCTACCTTTATTTCTATAATATAATATACTTCTATTAGATACAAAATGTTAACATTATTGTTGAATATATATACATATACATCTATATATATATACACATCTATATATGTGTATATATATATATATATTCCAATATAATTCTATTTCTAAAGAGGATAAATGTGAGAAAAGATAGGAATCTTTAATTTGTCCTTTATATATTTCAATCCCAGGAACTCTTTATTTTCCTGTAAAATAAAAGTTGTTAGCTTTATGAGTTGTACAAACTTTTAGGAACTTTTTAGCTTTACATTAATATAATATTTTGCCTTCCCAAACATTACGAGGCTCAATAGAACAAGATAAAGCAATTAATGTATAAAAAGAATGATGTAATTGAAAAGCTAGTGATGAAATTATATTTATCTAAAATACTGCTTGATGTTGCCAAGGGAAAAATATATACATTGTATCCACAGTGCTGAAAGAATGAAATGGGGTGCTGAGTTGTGGGTGATTATGATTAATCCTTTATATGTCTTTGTAGTTTAAAGGTAAATAGCTATAGTTCTTAAGTGTATCATGCATCTAGACAAATTTTTACAAAACACAACAGTAATTCCTGGTGACATTCATGTCTTTATTAAAATGTTTGTCCAAAACACACTTGAATAAGAGCAAATTTTCTTCTGGTAATATACAATTATTCAGCCAAGTGACACTAGAAAATAACATGTCATTGGGTCACACAACCCCAAGAGACACTGAGTGTATTTTCAATTTCAAAAGGCCATACAAAAACTATAGTCAGAAACAAACATCAATGTTGATTTTCTAATGTTCTAATTTTAAACACATCTATTACTTTTTTTATGATGATCTGCGTCTTAGTAATCCAAGTTATTTTATATCATTTATTTTTCCTTTCAATATCTGAGGGATATACAAAGTTTATACAGCAAAGAAAGTAAAGTTTTATATATTCTTTTTTTCCTAAAGCAGGTAGTCATAATCTGATCATTTTAAGAGTTTATAGTCACCTCTCTGCTTCTCCTAGATAAGTATTATATTTTATCATTGCATTTAGAACACCAAAAGAAGGTGAGAAGGTAAATTAATTAAGGAAATAGCTGAAAAGTTGATGAAAAACAAAGCAGCACTTTTATGAGCAACCATCCAACAGAACAAGACAACCCAGACCTAGCATTTACCAACCTCTAATTCAGTAATAGAAGACAGGACAGGTCAGTTGGGCTTATTCTTCTGCTAGATGAAATAGATTCCTGTGGATGATACCAGCAATTAGGATCTCTAAGTCAAATTTCACTATAAGTAAATGCAGTAAATAAAGGGAAAAATTTTCATGCCTCCTCCCCAGAGACATGATACCAAGGGACATTAGCTGAAGGATCCACAAGCAGCCTTTTGCCCCTCTTGCCAGGAAAACCTCTTTGGCTAATAAAGACTCCTCCCTGAGAGATATTATGTAGCCATTGGAATGCCAATAAAGGGGAGAGATCATGGCCCATGAAACACATCTTCATAGGGACCCAGAGACCCTTCTCCCCCTCTAAAAGATATCATAAGACTGGGGGTAGACAGGAGAATTCAAATAACAGCTGGTGTTTACCAGACAAGACTAGGCTCTAAAAATTAGGGTCATGAGAACCATAGTCCACAAAATAGTAATGTAAAATTGCATACTTAACCTAAGAATATGACTTTCCAGTAGAGTAATGAAGTTAAATAAGACTTAGAGAAGGAGCCATGTGCTGCTGAGAAGACAGTGTATTTGCTTACTGAAGGATGAAATATTCTATATATGTCCCTTAGGTCTAAGTTATTAATTGTTTTAATGAGGCCTAAAGTTTCTTTATTTAACTTTTGTTTGGATGATCTATCCAATGGTGAGAGGTGTGTTGAAGTCCCCTAGAATAACTGTGTTGTGGTCTATTTTACTCTTGAATTTGAGAAGGGTTTATTTGATGAATGTAGGTGCTCCATTATTTGAAGCATATAGATTTATAATTGATATATCTTGTTGATGAATGGTTCCCTTAAGTAATAGGAAAGATCCATCTTTGTCCCTTTTTATTAGCTTTGGCTTGAGAAGAGAATGGAAACCCCTGCTTGCTTCCGCAACCCATGTGAGTGATAAGACTTTTCCCAGCCTTTCACCTTCAGTTTATTGATGTCTTTTTCTATGAGGTGGGTTTCTTGGAGACAGCAAATTGTTGGGTCATTTCTTTTAATCCAGTCTGACAATCTGTGTCTTTTGAATGGTGAGTTTAGGCCATTAACATTCAAGGATATTATTGAGATGTGATTCATATTCTGAAGGAGCCCCAATTAGGGAGATGGCTATTGTGGTCAGCTGGAAGCCATAAGTTCCACCTGATAATAAGTATGTATGTGATGCACCTGTAAATGCACGTGAGGCACCCGCAAAGCTAAAGGTATATAACCGGGTGAAAGCGGTCGGAGTCAGGAGAAGAATGAATTCATTCAGTCAGTCATGCAGTCGCTCGGTCGGAAGAAGAGTTCGGGTCGGAGAAGAAGAAAAGAATCAGAGCGGCCAGAACGTAGGCAGAGCGGTTACAGAAGAGAAATCAGATAGAAGAAGTAATTGCTGGTCAGAGTCAGGCCGAGCCTCCCGAGGAAGAAAAAGAAGAAGAAAGAAGAAAGAAGAAGCTCTAAAAGCTAAGCTCTCTCTCTCTAAAGAAGAAATCTCTCTGTTTCAAGCTCTCTCTCTTTCTCTCTAAGCTCTAAGAAGAAAAGCTCTATCTTTCTCTCTAAGCTCTAAGAAGAAGAAGAAGCTATCTCTAATCTTTCTCTCTAAGCTCTTTCTAAGAAGAAGAAAAATCATTCTTTCTCTCTCTAAGCTCTCTCTAAGAAAGTAGAAGTAAAAGTAGTAGTATCTTTACTCTGCCTCCGAGAGTTTTCCCCCCGCGGCATTGTGGCTGGCCACGAAGGCAGCTTACAATATTCCATCCATTTTTATTTGTTTATGGTATTTAACTTGATTTGTTTCTCCTCTGGTTGGTATTTCCTTTAGTTTAATACCTCCCTTTGTTGATTTTCATTGTTATTTTTCTTTTCTTCTTCATGAAATATTTTGCCCAGGATGTTCAGAAGTACTGGCTTTCGAGTTGTGAAATCTTTTCACTTTTGTTTGTCATGGAAGGTTTTTATTTCATCTTCAAATCTAAAGCCCAATTTTGCTGGGTATAAGATTCTTGGTTGACACCCCATTTCTTTCAAAGCTTTCAAAGGATCTTCTAGCTTTTAAGGTCTGGGTTGAAAAATCTGAACATAGTCTAATTGGTTTCCCCCTATATGTAATCTGCTTCCTTTCTATCGTGGCTTTTAATATTCTCTCCTTGCTCAATATATTAGGCATTTTCATTATAATGTGCCTTGGTGTGGATCTGTTGTGATTTTGTACATTTGGTGTTCGGTAAGCCTCTTGAACTTGGTTTTCCCATTCATTCCTCATGTTTGGAAAGTTTTCTGCTATTATTTCATTGAATAAATTACTCATTACTTTGGCTTGAAACTCTGCACCTTCCTCTACCCCAATCACTCTTAAATTTGGTCTTTATATGGTGTCCCATATTTCTTGAATGTTCTGTTTTTGATTTCTAACCACTTTTCCTCTGTTATCTAGATTTTTCTATAGGATATATATTTTGTCTTCATTATCTGAGGTCCTTTCTTCTAAGTGGTCTAATCTGTTGGTGATGCTTTCAATTGAACATTTAGTTTGGTTTATTGCTTCTTTCATTTACAGAATTTCTGTTTGGTTTCTCTTTAGAGCCTCTATCTCCCTATTGAAGTACTGTTTTGCTTCTGTATTTGTTTTTGGAGTTCTTTTTCAAAATAATCTTTTACCACCTATATTTGCTCCCTCATCTCATTTTTGAGTTCATTCTTAAGTTCCATAAACATTTGTAATATGTAATTTCTAAATTCCATCTCTGGCATTTCACCAACTTGTTTGCCATGGAATCTACTGAGGAGGTATGTTGGTTTGTGTGAGTCACTTTCTTCCCTTGTTTCTTCATATTACTTGTGTGACTTTTCTTCTAGAACTGTGGAACCTCGACTATTTCATTTTTACCTTAAAGCCTTATGATGTTCCTGTAGTACATGCTATCAGATCCCCTTATAAATACTGCACACTTCAAGATCTGACACTTTGTATTCAGATAATCACAGACACACCCTCCCCTACTGGCTGCCCGCATCTCACCCAGGTGCGAGCTGTTCTCCGAGCACTAGCCGGATCCCTGGCTGCCCACAGCTGCTTCTCCTTTCTTCCTTGTTTTTTTGTCCTGTTCAGTCGTGGCTCTCCTCAAAAATGGCAGCGCTCTCCTTGGCTCAACAGCACTTCTGTCGGGGTCTTTAGAACACGTCAGCCAAAAGGGTAAAGAACTCTAACTCTCTGGCTGCTTTCCATGCCCTGTTACGGACCTGACCTAAGCAAGGGGTGTTCCCCTGATGTAAGATGAGAACTGAAACCAATCCAAGGATAGGCCAGTGGCATCTGCCCATGCTTTCTATGTGTTCCTGTGTTCCTTTTGTTTATTGGTCCATGTCCACCATAAAGGTTACCCACCTTCCTCGATAAACTTGAGTTCCAATGCTGCTCTCTACCTGGTTGGGCTCCCTGGTATGTTCCTGAGTCTTTTGAAGGCAGAGGAGGGAATACAAGCGACCTCTATCTTCCCAGTCTCGTCTCATTGCTGAAGTGTGCTCCCCTAGCCTTCTTTGCTGGACAAAGAAGGTCCATCCCGGGTCTATGCAGAGCTACAAACTTCAGCCCCTACCGTATTTTCCTTACACACTTCCCCAGACCTGTGTGTCATTCCCGAGCTTGCAAGTCCAGCCCGGCAAATTGCATGAAATAACTCTGTGTGGACGCTGCTTGAGTCTAGCTTTCCTTTTATCCTTCTGCATTGTTCAGTTTTAAAGCCGTTGCCCGTATCTTTCCTTTACCACACTGCTACTGCACTGACTGTGCCATTAGTGCTGGTTCATCTGTAGAACTCTCGAACTGGGCCACCATGTATTTCAATGTCACACCATCTGGAGAAGCACAATTGTCCCAGACCCTCTCAATTGCAGGAATAGTGTAAGCAACTTGTTCAAACTTCCCACTAAGCCTCTTTTAATGACTGACTCCCAAGAGCACATCCCTCCTGTCCACCATCTTCTCTCAGCAAATATAAAAAAAGTAGAGATACTACCCTGCATTCTATCAGACTATAATGGGATGAAATTGGAAATCAATAATAAAACAAGAAAAAAAAAAAAAAAAACTACTCCAACAACTGGAAGCTAAACAACATGCTACTGAATGAACAAGGGGTCTCAGAAGACATCAAGGAGGAGATTAAAAAATTCCTAGAGTTAAATGAGAACACAGATACATCATATAGAAATATCTGGGACACTATGAAGGCAGTAGTAAGAGGAAAATTCATTGCACTGAGTTCATTCCTTAGAGAAAAAAAAAAAAAAAAAAAAAAAAAAAAAAAAACCCAACAAATAAATGACTTAAAATCACACCTCAAAGCACTAGAAAAAGAAGAACAGATGAACACTAACAGCAGTAGAAGACAGAAAATAATTAAAATCAGAGCTGACATTAATGAAATTGAGACTAAAGAAACAATTCAAAGAACTGACAAAACTAAAAGTTGGTTCTTTGAAACAATAAAATAAAATTTACAGACCCTTAGTGATGCTAATGAAAAGAAGAAGAGAAAAAACTCAAATTACTAACATCCATGATGAAAAAGGAAATATCACAACAAACAACTCAGATATACAGAAGATAATTAGAAATTACTTTGAAAACTTGTACTCTAATAAAAAAGAAAATATTGAAAGCATTGACAGATTTCTAGAGTCATATGAATTGCCCAAACTGGAACTGGAAGCTATACACAATTTAAACAGATCAATTTCAATCGAGGAAATAGAAGACAACATCAAAAAGCTACCAGCAAGAAAAAGCCCAGAACCTGATGGGTTTACAGCCCGGTTCTACAAGACCTTCAAAGAAGAACTAATACCAATGCTCTTCAACTTATTTCAAGAAATAGAAAAAGATGGAACTCTTCCAGACTCTTTCTATGAGGGCAATATTACATCAATTCCAAAGCCAGTCAAAGACACAGCCAAAAAAGAAAGCTTCAGGCCAATATCTTTAATGAACATAGATGCGAAAATCCTCAACAAATTTCTGGCAAATCAAATACAAAAACATATCAAAAAGATAGTGCACCACGATCAAGTGGGGTTTATCCCAGGGATGCAAGGTTGGTTCAACATTCGGAAATCAATAAACATAATACATCACATCAATAGACTTAAAGTAAAAACCATATAATCATCTCAATAGACGCAGAAAAAGCACTTGACAAAATGCAATAGCACTTTATGTTTAAAATACTAGAAAAACTAGGAATAACAGGAACATATCTCAACATTATAAAAGCTACTTATCCAAAACCCCAAGCTAACATTATCTTAAATGGAGGAAAAATTGAAAGAATTCCCTCTAAAAACTGGAATAAGACAGAGATGCCCCCTTTCACCACTGCTATTTAACATAGTACTTGAAACTCTGGCCAGAGCAATTAGACAGACAAAAGAAATTAAAGGGATCCAGATAGGAAAAGAAGAGCTCAAATTAGCACTATTTGCTGATGACATGATAATATACCTAGAAGACACAGAAAACTCTTACAACAAGTAAATGAATTCGGCAAAGTAGCAGGATACAAAATCAATACTCATATGTCAAAGGCATTTTTGTACATCAATGACAAATCCTCTGAAAGGGAAATGATGAAAACTACCCCATTTACAATAGCATCAAAAAAAAAAAAAAAAAAAAAAAAAAAAAAAAAAAAAAAAAACCTGGGAATCAACTTAACAAAAGAGGTGAAAGGCCTCTATAATGAAAACTATAGAACACTAAAGAAAGAAATTATAGAAGACCTCAGAAGATGGAAAGACCTACCTTGTTCTTGGGTAGGTAGAATTAATATTGTCAAAGTGTCTATACTACCAAAAGCATTATACAGATTTAATGCAATTCCAATCAAAATCCCAATGACATTCCTCAAAGAAATAGAAAAAGCAGTCATGAAATTCATTTGGAAAAATAAAAGACCCAGAATAGCTAAAGCTATCCTTAGCAAGAAAAGTGAAGCAAGGTGGCATCACCATACCAGACTTTAAATTATACTGTCGAGCAATAGTAAAAAAAAACAGCATGGTATAGGCACCAAAACAGACTGGTAGACCAATGGTACAGAATTGAGGACCCAGAGACTAATACATATAATTTCAGCTATCTTAAAATGTACAGTGGAGAAAGGATAGCCTCTTCAACAAATGGTGCTGGGAAAACTGGAAATCCATATGCAACAAAATAAAATTAAACCTTTCTCACCATGAACAAAATTCAATTCAAAGTGGATTCAAAGTGGATCGAGGACCTAGGAATTAGACCAGAGACAATTTGCCTAATAGAAGAAAAAGTAAGGTCCAATTTCCAACATGTAGGATTAGGCCCCAAGTTCCTTACAAGAATCCTGTAGCGCAAAATTAATACCAAGAATTAATGAATGGGATAGATTAAACTAAAAAGCTTCTTCTCAGCAAAAGAAACAATCAGTGAGGTAAATAGAGAGATAACTAATTGGGAACAAATATTTAATACATGCACGTCAGATAGAGCACTAATTTCTAGAATATATAAAGAACTCAAAAAACTTAATACCAAAAAGAAAAAAGAAACAAATAACCCAATCAATAAATGGGCTAAGGAATTGAAAAGACACTTCTCAGAAGAAGATACATAATTAATCAACAAATACATGAAAAAATGCTCAACATCACTGACAATTAGAGAAATGCAAATCAAAACTAAGATTTCATTTTACTCCAGTCAGAATGGCAGCTATTAAGTACAAAATAAACAATAAATGTTGGAGAGGATGTGGGTAAAAAGGCACACTCATACATTGATGGTGGGACTGCAAAATGGTGCAATCATTATGGAAAGCAGTATGGAGATTTCTTGGAAAACTGGGAATGGAACCACCCAGCCATCCCACTCCTGGGGTCTATTCCCAAAGGACTTAAAAACAGCATATTACAGTGACACAGCCACATCAATATTTATAGCAGCACAATTCACAATAGCTAGGTTGTGGAACCAACTAGATGCCCCTCAGTATATGAATGGATAAAGAAAATGTGGTACATATACACAATGGAATATTACACAGCAATAAAAAAGAATAAAGTAATGACATTCGCAGGTAAATGGATGAAGTTGGAGAATATAATGCTAAGTGAAGTTAGTCAATCTCAAAAATCCAAATAACTAATGTTTTCTCTGATATAAGGAGGCTGATTCACAGTGTTGTTGGATAGGGGTACATAGGAGGATTAGAGGAACACTAATGGTCAAAGGGGAGGGAGGGAAAGGGAGGGAGCAAGGGGGAATGGAGCAAATAAATAGAAAAGATGGTTGAATAAGATGGATATCATTATCCTAAATGCATGATTGAAGACTTGAATGGTATGAATATACTTTGTATACAAACAGTGTTATGTAAAAAGAAGCCTTATATGTGTATTATGAATTGTAATGCATACTACTATTATAAATACAACTTTGAATTAAAAATAAATTAATTAAAAAATTCGGAGAATCATCCTAAAAAAAAAAAAAAAGACTGAGTCTCCTAACATCACATCTACTAAACACATACTTAATAAAGAACTGTTGCCCAATGTTTTTAAAGCAAATCTTAAAATTTAACAAGAAAAAAAAATACAAATGAACAAAAGATATAAACTGATACCTCACCAAAGAAGAGATTATATAATGTGAAAAGATATTTCATATTATATCATTAGAGAGTTAAGCATTTTAAAAAATAACAAGCCAGCACTACATCTCCAGTAGAATGGTTAAAATGTAAAACATTGGCAACAGTGATATGGTAAAGTTGTGGAACAATAGGAATTCCCATTCATTGTTGGTAGTATTACAAAAATGAACAGATACTTTTATTTAAGAGTTTGCAGTTCAGAACAAAACTAAGCATC